>JARJEC010094504.1:0-10329 GCA_030264575.1 Tachinus sp. AB-2021 | reverse complement strand
GCAATATTTTAAATGATCAAAAATCAAATTTGTTATTTTGGCGAGTCCATAATTAGAAACAAATAATTTTATAAAAAATCATTAAAGTGTCCGGTGTTTTTCTTAAAGAATAATTAATTTTGAGCAATTTTTGCTTCATCCGAATGTGTTCTTCATTTTTATTTTTTAACGTATTATTATTACATCAATCCTTTGGATAAACGCCTAGATTTACTGGCAATAATGAAATCTTAACAGCAGCAGCAACAATATTTTTGATTGGTTACTTATTAGAACTGCAAGTTTTCATCAGACAAAATATTTACAACAAAAATATTTTGTAACGCATAAGACAAAGTTAACACTTGTTCTTGATTTATTTTAAATAAAAATTATCAAAAGATGGACATAATTAAAGCTTTGTATGCAACTGGTACATATTTAATCCTTATTGACTCGCTCTATTTATGGCCTCGCTCTGCTGTAAAGTTTTGGGCTGGTCAATAAAGACTTATATTATTATTTTAATGTTATTAAGTAAAACTAGTGTCCGACCGAAACACATTATTTAGCCCAAACCGTAACTGATTATTCGGCTCTTCCTCTTGTTTCCGCCGAGACTGTAACTGAAACCAAAACTTATGTAAGATATGTAACCGATTATTCTACTACTCGATTAAATGATTATAAAAGAATTTATTAGAAAGATTTTATTTTTACAATTTTATGTAGGTACACAATTATTTAAAAAGTAATTAATACTTCTATTAATATTGAAGTTTTAGTTATCTACAAAATCACAATCATATAAATATAATGGTTATTTTTAAAACACTTTTTACTATGAACAAAATAGTTTGAAACCAATATATTAATCCTACAATTACACTACTTAAAATTTAAGGCTGTTGCCATTTGCAACGAGACGTAGTGGAGTTTCATGCACAACTGAGCCATTTTGTGCGTTTTCTGAATGCTCGTCATATTTATTTTTCATATATCCATTTTTATTTATAGTAACATGTTTTAGAAAATTCTAAAACATGTCGTTAAGAAGCTATTTTATTCTACTTTAAAGATATTGAAAAGACTACTTAATATTCAACCAACAAAAAAATATTTTTGGTCGAAACCAGCAAAATGACAGAAAGTGGTTAAAACCAAATCCGAAACTTTTTTTCGGTCACTAAGTAAAACCATTTTTTATCTACAAGAATATACAACATTTATTTAAATTTATGGAAAATGGATCTGTCGAAAAACATACTGAGAGCATAAGTTAACCCACATTGTCTGTATCGCTTTTTACAATACCTTTTTCCTCTAATGCACAGTTTTTAGAGAACTTATGTACACCGATTTTTATTTTTTTTTGTTTTTTTTTAGATTTTACACTATAGATACTACCTCTTACTTTTAATAGCATCATATTCTGGTTCATAATTGTGGAAAAATGTAAACATAGACTGCTAATCAAATTTAATTTTTTTACATTATTTTTATTACATAGTTTTTGCTATTGATCAGTAACTAAAACCACACAAAGAATGTTATTGCTTATAAGTTCAAAAAGGTCTTTTGCGCTTTTCACCAATACTTTTAAATATCTCTAAATGTATTATTTTTTTTAGAAAAGTTTTAAATAAAAGTTGTTGTAAAAATTGAATTTCTTGTAATCTGCTCAACAAACATTTTGTACGTTAAATATTAATTTTTGGAATAATTTGTTAAGTATTATATTATATATTTGGATTTTTCCGCTTTTAAATGAAAACTCCTTTCTACTTCTTGTCCTGCGTAATGGATGTCTGGGACCACATGTTCTATTTCTACCCGAATCCAGCTGTATGGAGTAAACTTTCTACAGTTCAAAGTCCCGTCCATTGTCTTATGTTTCGCAACCAAGACAACTTATTCTTTCCTGTTCCCCCTTTTCCCCCCAATTTTGCCGTCAATTATAAGTTGCAATATGTTATATTTTTGATATCGCATTAGATGTCCATGGTATGCGGTTTTGCTTTTCTTTATTGTAACCAATAGCTCGCGGTCTTTGTTAACTCGCCTGAGCACTTCCTCGTTTGTGGCTCTTGCTGTCCGGGGATTTTTAATATTCTACGGTACAGCCACATCTCAAAGGCCTTTGGATAATCAAAAATTACCATGAGTATTTTTCTATAAAAAATTAATTCCGAACAATTTTTATTTGAAACTTTCTTCGAAATTTTGAATACTTTTTGAGATATTACAAGATTCTAGTTAAAAATTTGAAAAAAAAAATAGATATATCTTTATATTTCCATTGTTGCTATATCTCGCAAATCCCCGCATTAGTGATATATGTTTTCACACAAAAACCAATACTTCATTGAAAAAATAATCCTGGCGGTAGAAGAAGTCTATGAATTTCGCCTTATTTGACTGGACTATTTAGGAAACTACTAAATTGCCGTTTCCACGCTAAATAAATAAATGCTGATTCATTGTAATTCATTATTTCAATCATCGGTAAAAAAGAACTAAAATCGGAAACTTATTTAGAAGCAAATGATTAATGTTACATTTACACTTTATACAACTTTTATATGTTATGGATTTATTTAATAGTACAACTTATATTATATTTATTAATCGAAATTATTTCATCATAAAGAATTTTGAACTTGGTCCTGACCTTTTCTATTTACAAGAAATTAAAGGTTGAACGGATAAGATGAAAGCTAATGAACTTCAGAAACTTTTCTTGATGTAATTGCAAACTTTTAAAGCAATTTGAAGTTTCTTTTGTGCTACACACTTCGGAATTAAAATGAATATTAAGAAATAGTGTCACTGTTTCAAGTTTGTTGTTGCGGATTATAACATTTATTAAACTTTAATAATTGTTTACCACGGTAATACGAATAGTTTAGAAAAAATCAATACTTTACAACTAAGTTGAATCATTTTATTCTTCTTGGGTTTATCAGTACCTACTTTTTACAGTTGCATTCAATTCTAAGATACAATGCTAAAACCAAATTTTTTTGTAAACAAACTTTCAACAATTAATTAATTCTAAAAACATTTGATTTTTCGAGTTTATTAACGTGACGTACAGGATTATACTTTTTCTTTTTATTCTAAAGAAGTTCGCATTTTTTTCTTCGAACCTCACCTTTACAGTTACCCATCTAAGCCGCTAATATTTAGTGGATAAACATAGTAATAATAATTAAATAACTGCATTTGAGAGAATAAAATTAGTAATAACATACTAAATTACTTGTGCATAATATAATAAAGTAGGTTTTAGCATATATTATAATATTATATAACATATAACCATTATCTCTTGAAATCCGTGTATAGTGTACACTATACAAAGAATATAAATCAGATGCGTCCCATTTGGGTAGAAGGGCCGTTGAGTTGAAAAAGTACTGTAAATAAAGCCCCACAAATACGCTACAGGAATGCATGAATATTTGGCGAGTAGCTTGGGAATATATTCGAGATACTTTCAACATCATATAAAATTTTAGCTCTTTCATATAGTTTAAATTATATAATATTAGCATTAATATTAATTATTATAAATTTAAATTATCACTTCAATTATGGTTAATAAATTATAATTTATATTAATTTTAATAAAGTTATTCCTTTAAAGTTGCATAATTTTAGGTATTATATTTACTTTTTAATTATTCTTTTTCTTGTTTGTTATAATTATATTATATTTATTCTTGGGAAATTTGCGATGTTTGAAAACTTTAAATTTAAGATAAACCCACAGCAAAAATTCAGCAAGCGCATAGGCTTTAGAATATCACATCTTGTACTTATCATGATTTAAGAGCACGGAAAATACGCTCTTAAAATGCAGTAATACAGTAGGTATGGACAATCAGGCCCATATCCAGTGACTGGGACAAAATCCTAATCATTACCGTGTTACATTCTAAACTGACGTTTACCGCGGTCGACATACATTGTGTTGTCCTAGCAATTTTAAGACTTATACAGCAAAGTAGCAGTTTCTTCGTCTTGATATACAATAGTTATTGTACATAATTGTACATCAAGGTTAGAAAGTGTTACTTGGTTGAATGAAACTAAAAATTGCGAGACAAGCGAACGTAGCTAACGAGCAAACATCATGTGTATATAATATTTTTTAGGCAAGTGCAATTTTACTTTTTATTGATTTATATGTTACAAGCTGACGTACCTGTCGTTGATGGAAGTATAAAAATAAATTTTATATCGTTTTTTTATAAACAAACCTTGCCGCCCACCAACCTATTCATCCACCGACCAACCTACCAAACCACCTACACCCGCCGACTTACGCACCGAGTCAACCATCAACCCATCAATCTACCCACCAATCCATGCACCAATACATCCTTCGATCCACGCACCGACCCATCAACCGACCAATGCGTTGAGCAAATTATGTGGCTGTGGATAGACGTTTCAAACCTCGCATACCTTCATAACATAATATTGCACTTAGACCTCATAACGATATAATTTAAGACCTAAATTTTAAGTCAAGGTTAGTTAGTACTGCCAAAATATTTAAGCAGTATCATTAATCACGACTGAGTCAACATCTGACAAAATATCTTTTTTAATTTTATGAATAAAATTAACTTTGATTACAGAATAGGATTCAAATTTGCCGCCTCTAAAGTTAAATTTATGTATGTTGATTTTTAGACACAGTGTTGTAATGAATGGAATGCGGAAAAAAACTACAAAAAGCATTGGGAGTTGCTAATATGTATTGGGAAAACTATATCTACCAGTTTATGTAATAAAATACAACTTTATATAAAATAGTGCTTGATTTAATAAAAAATAATATTTTAACTAATCAACCACCATTTGCTGATATTTTAAGTTTACTTTAGCTGAAAATGCTGTAAAAATTTAAAAGCTTTATCATTAGCCACAACTGAGTCACTACAAAATATCTAGATCAATCTAGGACACACAGACAGACAGATTTTTTTTAATAGTGGATTTTGTGTATATCATGTATAAAATAAACAAAATATTATAAAACGGGATAATTTTAAGTAATGTGCAGACAAAACATTTATTTTATTTATATAAGTGTAGCCACAGTGTAACAGTAACAATTTTGCATAAGCGAAACACTTTTTAGTTGCTATTTTGCGACTGCAAAGTGTTTTTCAGGACGGATCTATAAATTTTTCAGTTATAATTATATTAAATTATATAATCAAACGCTAATTTTCTGGATGTAAATTCGTCCAGATACATTAACTTTCAGATATAGCCTCCTACACGTAACTATTGTTAGAAGGTATTCTATGAACATATGAGGGTGAAATATTTTATGTTTATATAGATACCTAGCCATAATATCCCAAATTTTAAGATAATATGTTATTTTTAGATATAACAATCTATCAAACTAAACTATCTATTACTACTATCTCCCGGTTTACACGCCACTCATTGATATGACTACAATTCACCAATTAAAGTTTCAATTGCTTTGTCACGATATTTTGCTCAGAGCGATTTCCACCTGGCCCCAAATCTTAAACAGTGGCTCAGTCAAAAAAGTATTGCGAACGATAAGTCATCAATCCAGTAAATGACTGTTTTGAAGCCCTCGACAAATCGATCTATTGGTTTGGTATAGCCTTAGAACATCGTTGGAAGAAGTGTAAAGACCTAATTGGAGACTATGTTGAGAAATTGATACAAACGAACTTAAAAAAGGTGTTAATAAATATTTGACTCCGTCCTCGTAAATTCTAAATTATCTCAAAATATCATATTTATCAAAAAATGCGTTTTGAAAAACACCATTCTGGAACTTTTGACTTTGTCATTAAATTTTGTATACTAGAATTTTGAAAAAAACAATTGTAACGAGGCTGAATCTATTTAACTGAATTGAATGCTGTTTAAAAAATTAATTTTAGAACCTATGTATGTATGTATGCATATGTGTTATATAAAAATAACTTCTTTACGTATGTATATTAAAAAATAGAATTAGTATTTTTACTCTTGCTGGAAGGATGTTAAAATGCTTTGGTTAGATGCTTTGGTTATAGTTAATTTAAATGGCGTAATATCGGACGCACACTACGGATTTTAAAATTTAGTTTCATGTACTCATGATTTTCATGCGTAATTGTTAGATTTTATTAGTAAATACAAATACTATAGAGCCTCCAAAGTGTTGAACAATGGTCGTAGTTGAAGTTCATATTCATTTAAGACGTCCTTCAATTAAACAATACATCCTCACCAATGTATCAATAAATATGTCTTCAATGTTGTGTAAAGTAACATATCATTAAAATCTATTTTTAGATCCTTTTGCTAATTTTAGACAGTCAAGGATAATTAATATATTTTTGTACGATATGCATAGTATACAACTATACATTAGGAAAATACTGTATTATTAGTGCTAACAATATTCATACACTATTATATATGGTGTGCACGTTACATAAAATTGCGCGTGTGTGGTGTCTACTACACTCTTCACATAATAAAAACTTTTCAACTGTTAGATTGATATAAAAATAATTTAATGATGCAGTAATTAGATTTAACAAATTTTAAATGTTTTGTTCATTAACATTATTTTTGTTTCGCCCGAGAAAGATATTAATCAATCATTACGCTTATCACACATTTAAATAAACTCATGTTATCGATGAGCACGTTTCAGATTACCATATAGATTAAATTAACCTATACACACAAAACTCATATGAGAGGGGCTAATAATGGATAACGATCTTCTCTGCGATTATTAATTTCAATTGCACTAATTGCCACGGAACACGTTAAATATTAATTACGCGAATAAGTCTCACTTTTAATTACCTTAAGTACACAACATAAGAAACTACAGAAAACGTTATCGAATCTTCATTTCAAAAGTTTTATAAAAGCATATTAATTAGTGGACTCATTGATGTTAATGTCTATATGAATTAAATTGAAATAAAGACAAACGCGTTACTTAATTTTGTTAATATATATGCATTGGGTAGCTGTTAGCAGGAATTGTAGTCATACTAAGTGGAAAATTTATATTCTTATCCATACTTCCATTGAAAAGTTGCACGCTAAAGTGCCACTAGCCAAGCGACATTTGCACTTAGTTGAGTATCATTTAAAATAGTATAATTCATTGAAATGTAGAATTATTATGAAAATACATTTATGCAATGTAATAATTCAGTTGCTGCTAAAGATTTCGTATGCAAACTGAAATACCTGACTTAATAATCATTCTGAATATAAAAACTATTTGAATCTTAACTATTATTTATTGCAATTAAAGCTTTTCTTCAACAATATGTAATATTTTAACTCATGTAAACTTTTAATAAATATAAACAAAAATACCAAGGTCAGTCATATTTAATTTTTAAGTAACATGCTCTATAATGAAAATGATTTAATATTAAAAAAGCATTGTATTCCACATAGATTACATTTATATAATAATTGAGTATGATGAAAATATACTGCGTTGGGCAATGGAAATTAGTCTTTTGTCCCTTGACTATGAAATATGACCGGGAGCCAATTTTCAGAGTTCACGTAACATTGACCTATATATTAAGCACACATCCTCAAATCTGTATTATTTATGATATTTATACAATAACAAAAATACACATTTAAGGGAAATAGACAAGGTCACGGACGGTTGTACGTACTGTTGAACTGTGCGCGGATGTTTCGTAGCCGACCCTCTATAACGTTAACCATGTACCATGTATGCAACTAATCAGTTCATTAGTAATTGTAGAGCAATTGCGTTAATAGCCATTTAACCAATTAATTTATTATTATTTTGGTACAATGGTTTCATCTCGGAAAGCATATCGCTCATCAGTATATTCAATACATATTCGTAAAACGACAAAATAGCAAAATAATATTACTTCTTTCAATTATTTTTTATTTATTTTGTTTACGTTGTTTTTAAGTATTTTGCTTTTTTTATGCATGTACTCATATTTTGAGTTTATTTTTAGACATTGTTTTTGTATATATAATAATATATTTTTTATTTTGCTTTTACTATTCATGAAAGTATTTTTTAATTTATTTTTTAATTTACTCGGCATTTTTTTTAAAGTTTTTTTACGTGCATTTAAATTTTATTCTGCTTTGCAAGTTTATTGGCATTTTAAGCATTTGGTGCTAGTTTCTTTATACAATTTTATTTTTTTTGCGCTATTTTTTTACATTAAACAAAATTTTTATTGTTATTTATAATTTTATAATTTTTAATATTTCTCTATTATTTTGTATATTTTAACATTTCTCGATGTTTTTCCTTTTTTCTGAAAATCTTATTTCTATAGTTTTTGCGATTCTGTTCCACATTGTATTGCATAGAATTTTTTTGTCTCTTAATATTTTGTAAGATTTTATTTTATTTTATTACTTATATTTTGTTTACATTTTTTACTAATATTTTTCGTTTGAATAATTATTTTGCTTATTAATTTTGTTTTATGTAATTTATATACATTTAAACCACTGCAATCCTTTTAGGACGAGTGTTTGTGATATTTAAGTAAAATCGGTCAAATTGGAGATGAGTGCCCCCTAGTAACTTCCGGTACCATTAGTTATTGAAAAGCAATTAATTATCGGAGACAAATTTTTAGAGTAGCAAACCTTAAAACAACAACACATGAATACATATGTACATTATACATATAGATGACTGAAGGACCTTGAGGTCAATGATGAGTTGGATGTAAATCAACAAATACAAATACAACATTTTTTCTGAAAAAATTACTTCTAAAACTTTTGCAACTATATTCTATATTGTATACTATTTTTTTATAGTTTTTATTTATTTTATGATATTTCGCTGTATTTAACAATATACTATTACTTTTATTGACATTTATTTACAAATATTGACATTTTGTTGTCTTGTTTAATTATTATATTTTTTACACAATGCAACGTTTATAATATAATTTTTATATATTTTTTTTATTTTTGAGTATTTTATTCAACATTCTAGATATTTTTCCCAACTTTTTTCATTTTGTATATTTTGTAAACATTCTATAGTATTTTATCAGATATTTTTGTTTTTGACATTTATTCAAAATTCTTAATCTTTCTCAAATTTTTATATATTTTTGGCATGTTTTTTTATCATTTCATTTTGATTAATATCATTGTATTTGGATTTTGCAACTCTTACATTTTTGTAATATTTTCATCGATTATTGGGACGCTTTAACAAGACTATATGACACTGTATTTTACATTTTAAGACTTTTCAGAACATTTATAACTATTTATTGATATTTTGAAACAATTTCTTTAAATAACTTCTTGCACATATTGATATATTTAGTTAAATTTCTAAATATTTAATGATTTTTTTAATACAAAAATAATTATTAAGTTTATCACCTATTTTAAAAAGCAGAGAACAATTTGCGTAGAAAAATAGTTGAGACAAATAAAAAATGAAACAATAAATCTCAGAGACTATCAAAGATAGTATGTAATTAAACAGTAACGAAATGTAACGAAGGCAATTGATTATAATGCTCTGCTGAGAAGTTGCGAGAAAGTAGAATTGGAAAAGAAATTGCAACAAGGAATTTGTAAAAAAATATGAGGTGCTAGTATATGAAATATTGGTTTGTAAAAACTGGACCGATTTGCGTATAATAATAATAAATTTTATTCACATTAATTCTATAAATATAAAAAGATAAATATACAAAATAATGTGTATGAACATATGCGAGATTCACCGTTTCAAAGTATCCTAACTGCTTCCATCTAAACCTACAATATTATAATTATGTAACAAATAGAGATTTTAAACAAATGTGTGTAGAAATGGCAGATAATAATTAATTATAATAATAATGCATTGGAAATTAATACGAAACATCTATTTATAAAAGTACGGGAACAATATGATTGTTTTAAAAAAATTAAAATAACCATGTTTCTATTAAAAAAAAATAATTTATCACGTCATGTTATATGAACATACAATTTGCAATGACATAATACATACAAGATAATTTGTTTATGTATGTAAAATCTAATGCTGATCTCCACAGTTTCTCAATATTCTGAAACATTTTTCAACATTTATTTATATTAATTACATTAATCAACATTTTTCTATTTTGTAATTTTTTTTTGGTTGTATTGGCAAATACTAACTATAGTTATGTTACTGTTCGCACAATCAGTGTCTATGTCTGACTGACTGGCTCTGCAAGGGTGTTTTATAGCAGATGAAAATGAAAAATTAAATGTCATATTTTACATACAAACCATAAAATATAA
>JARJEC010094495.1:0-27236 GCA_030264575.1 Tachinus sp. AB-2021 | reverse complement strand
TGGAAGTATGCATTGGTATTAAATTTGAGCTTTCGATTTTACAAGAATGTTCATGTCGAGTGCAAATTTTAGCTTCCCATAGGCTGCCAAGCCAAAGCGGATTTTATGGTTTATTTCCAGTATTTGATTTGCTTTGCCCGTTGTTAATTCCTGTCCCAGAAATATGTATGACTCGACTTTTATTATTCTTTGTTGCTCCTTTAGTTCTATGTATGTTTTCCTTGTATCTGAGTTGGTCATATATTTTGTTTTAGAAATATTTATTTGTAGTCCCACTTTCCCTGATGCTATACATAAATCGTTCAGCTTATCAGTTAGATCTTCTTACTTGTGGGCAAAAATTGCAATGTCGTCTGCAAATCTAAAGTTATTTAGCATTTGCTACATTTATTCCTTTCTATATATAGCAGGGGAAATGCTAAATAACCTTAGGTTTCCTTTTTAAATATATCGTTCAATTACATGCAAATTTAAATATGCTCCAATTGTATATATTCGTGTAGAAAGAAGCTTATCCGCTTAACAGATATTGACAGGCAATTGACAAACAATTATTTTTATTTGTCTATTTTGAATATTAAAACAAAACATCAAATTGTTATTAGTTACAGTTTTATAAAAATCAGTTTTCCTATTTTCTTTCTGGAAAAGAAATTTGAAGAATTTGTTGAAATGCTTTTTGTAATGTATATTTTTGCAGAAAACCGCTGACCCTATGAAAAATATTTATTATATATTTATATATTTAAAATTAATAGAAGTGTGTTTATGAAAAGGAAATAGAATAGTAAATAATCAACCTAGCATATAGAAAAAAACCGATACGTAAATGCTGAACTCATTAGTAAAAATAATGAAAAAACGTTATTAAGTATATAAAATCGCAAAGAAGATTTTACAGGCGTCAATAGAAAAGTATTTATATATATATATATATATATATATATATATATATATATATATTGGGTATGCAAATATGCAAATTCAAATATAATCCCAAATAACCTAACGAAAAACATAAATGCACCAAACTCAAACTTTGAAGTGGAAGAACTACCAACAAAAGCAACACAAAATAAATTTTTGACTGAAAGAGGAATTATACAGACAAACATTGTGCCCCTCGGGAGTTGGCTTCAAACGGTTTGGTTTTAATATACATAACAAATACTTATACAAATTCATTTCTACAAGATTTTTGTAGAATTGAATAATACAATACCAGCCCAAAAACATTTAAATTAAAATTGCAACAAATGTGATGATAATATCCTATAAAATGTTTGCTAAACTACTAGCCAGATAGGTCACTAATGTTATAAATACTGTACCAATAGATTAGACTGTAGTGACCCACAGACCCGTCCAGCAATTGCGTTAGCCATTTATTGAATATTTTATCCCCAGTGATTTTTCTAAAAAAATATTCACATTTAGCTCGTCCAAAAGGTGTAGTTACCATTTCCATCCATTATTTCTAATTTTTTTATTAAATTAATAAAAGAAAAGTTTTGATTAATAACTATCTGTTTGGTTCCGATTGTAATAGTAGAAAATAACACAAGAGATAAAAAAGGAACAAATTGGATTGGGCATGGACATGGCAAAATGACGATTGGCGTTATGAACTTCTGAAAAGGTAAAAGCGTTAGCAAAGGAAAGCAAACACAAAGAAAACACAACATTGTGCCAAAATAGCATGTGATATACAGAACGCGTTTATCATTATATTCTGGAAAACAATTCTAAAAACAGCAATAATAAGAACTAACAATAAACGATTAAGATAATATGCAGTTATCTACAAGGTAGAAATGTAATGACCAATGACCAAGGAAGTTCATAATGACTAGATATGTACCGCAAGGTTAGTTTTGAACGAGTCGTTTAAGATACAGTGTGAGTTTTCATTTGTTTATGTTTTTCATCATTGCCGATGGCTTGTCATAGCGGGGTTTTAATGGGACCAACAGCTTATAAGGTGACTTCCAAACCACCAGTTGATTGAAAGCGGGATTAAAATTGGTCATATTTTTGGGGTTTGAACCCACGACCTCTAGATTGCTACGCTAGCGCTTAGTAACTGAGCTATCCACTATCTATTAAAAAAAACTGTATTTGCAGACAATATGGCCATGGTTTGTAAGAAAGATTACCGACAGAGAAGTACTAAAAGAAAAGTCGGATTTGGCAAATATTATAATTAAAACATAGATAAATACTAAGAGGCTAAAATTAACTGCTTGCACAAACGGAAGTGGTATTGTAAACCGGAAAATACAGGTAGGAAACTAATTAATAAACATCACATAATTCGAAATAAATCTTGTAAAACAAACATGTTAACGAAGCTAAAAGCTGAGTTGGTTCAAGCGAAACATGTGAAAACAAGAAGAAAACTAAAAAGGCTTATAACAACAACGCAAAACGTAAATGTATGTGACAGAAACATTCAAGAATACTCTGCAAAAGGGTATAAGATAGATATGCTTTAAAGAGTAGCAGCAAAAATATATGATGTAGATATTTAGTACATGTATTAATAGTTATTTAAGCTACAAGGAACGTTGGTACGTTATAACATTCGATGAAGATTATTATAGGCCGAGGTGGAACCGAAGCCAATAATTTCTTACTAAGATGTTTATATACGTACGACGGTCCGAGTAACTTATTATGTTTTTTTTCCGCTTCCAAACCTATCCCAAGATTAATCAACACGTGCAAGGTAACTTGTTATACTGATTTTAGAAGATGACTGGCTTGCCTAAATGGTTCACCAACTATATCATCATTTAATATGACATTTGTTTATATACCTAGAAACGTAAGTACATTACTAAATTTGATAAACAAACCTTATGCAAAACTTACGCTGCATGTTACTATGGACGTAGAATTTACTTACGTTGTTGGTAGCGGAAATAGTTATTTAAGTTACAAGAAACGTAGGTACGTTATAACATTAGAAGAAGATTATTATAAGGCAAGGTAAAACCGAGGCCTATTTTTTTCCGAGGATGTTTATATACATACGACGTCACGAGTAGCTTATTAAGCTTTTTTTGCTACCAAAACTATGTCAAAACTAATCTGATATCAATAATTTTATATTAGTATAATTTAAAAATGACGCAAAATTTTTAAAGCAAAATCTGTACGATTTTTATCATTTATCGGAATTTATACAATTTTATTATTTTGATATATTCTAGTTATTTACAAATAAGAAACAATTAATATATATAACAACACATGCAATGTAATTTGTTATACTGGCTCCAGAAGTTCACTGTCTAGTCTACAGGGCTCACCAACCATATCATTATTTGCTATGACATTTCTTTCTATTCGTAGGAATGTAAGTAAATTACTTACGTTCAGTTGTCAAGGTAAATTTGATAAACGAACGTTATGCACAACTTACGATGCAAGTTACTATGAGCGTAAGGTTTATTTACATTGTTGGTAGCGGAAAACATATTCTAATTATAATTATAATGACTATGTAGTAAACAGTAATCTTATATACATTAATATAGAAAATAGTGTCAGACAAAATTGTGAAATGACTGTAACAACTGATACAAAGTTACATTCAAATTTTTCAAAGAATTTTTTCCGATAGCAGAAGGCTCAACATTGCCCATGTAAAAGTTTTATGTATTTATAATAAAATAAATAAAATTCATTTTTTGTACCACTGAAAATATTGATTTGTTATGTATTTCTGAAAATTGGTGTCTAAATGACGATAAAGAATCTATAATCATATCTGGATATAATTTAGTAGCTTATTCCAGCAGATCATATTCATGGTGGATGTGCTATTTCTACAAACTTTATAGTTAAGTAGATTCTAAATTAATTAACTTTGATTGTTATGTAGAAGATATAAATTTTGAAATCTGTGGCATTGTTTTAAAACTTAATAATTCAATTTGGGTTTGTTTTATTTGTTTAGTAGTAGATTATGTTCAGCCTTAATTGAAACATACAATAATAACTATTGTACTTCATTCAATATCGATTACTTTTTTTCTAAATAAATTCTAAATTCTCTGACCAACATATTTAATTTTTTTTTGTTTGATAGTGGACTGGATGTACCTACAGGAATTTTCACAAACTGCAACAATGTCACAACAAAATCAGCTATCGACTATATGGTTAGTAATCTACCAAAATGTGTTTATTTATCAACTGTTGTGCATGCATCAATTGCGGATCATCATGCTCAAGTGTTTACTTTACATGAAGTTTCAGAAAAAAAAGTACAACTTACAGTATAGAAGCATGTTCTCTTCTAACATTCATCAAGTTAAACTTGTATTGCATGGTATAGATTGGGAACTAATTTATTCTTTGAATGTTAATGAATGAAGACTTCAACAATTTTATAAATACTTTTCTTGAATAATGTGCTTATATCACATGTAAAATTAAAACTGCAAATTTAATTAAATATAAGTAAAGTAGTAAATGGCTTACTCCAGCTATTATATATTCAAGTAATGACTTAAAAAATATGCATTGGTTATTGGTTAATACAAACGATGTTAATTTCAAACTTAGTTATAATGTTAAAATACCGGAACACATGCGTGAAATTGTAAATGCAAAAAAAAATTAATTCGCTAATAAAATTAATATTGCACAAAATAAAACCAAGCAAACTTGGAAACTAATAAAAACTAAACTTGGTAAAAATTGCAACTAATATCGAACTAAAAATTGGCAATATTCTCATTTCAAATCCAGATAAAGTGTCAAATATATTTGCAGATATTGCCGAAAGTTCGTTAAATAATCATTTTGGAACAAATCTACCAAATGCTCGTACGTCAGGTAACAGCATGTGTTCAAATTTATTTTTATTTAAGTCCTGTAAATTGTAAAGAAATAATCAAAATAATAGTACCTATAAAAAATAGATCTTTAGCTGGTACTAATGGAATATCTGTTGTGTTTCTAAATATGCTTGAAATACATAGTAGTTCCATTAGAAATGCTATTTAATAAATCAGTCATTTTGAGCATTTTTCCTGATGTTCTAAAAGTAGCCGCGGTAATTGCCATTTATAAAAATTTAGCCGCAGATGATATTCAAAATTATGGACATATTTCAATCCTAGGTACATTTTAAAAGTCTTTGAAAAACTGTTTTATAATAAAATTACGATTTTTCTTAATAAACATGAATTATTGTTACAAAACGAACATGGTTTTCAGAAAGAAATTCTTAGTCGAAACTACTTCTTGAATATATATATAAGAATAAAAATAAAAATAAATTAATTTTCGCATTGTTTTTTTGATTTATATTTGAAACAATGCTACGATTGCAATAGAAGCCAATAGTGAATCCGAATTATTAGAAAAAGCTATAATTGTATTTGAAAAATACAAACAATTTTGATAGATAGATAGACAGCTTTATTCATAAAGTGTTGGTGTCAAAATTAGCAATACATTAAACACATTCACAAATATTCAATTAAATTAAATTTATGTTCTGCATGGCAGCAACCTACCGCCAGAAAGCACGATAGTTAAGATATATCATGCCAAAAAAAACCCACATCAGCGCCTCCATCAGCATTTTGCCGTCGTATAGAACAATCTTTACAAAGTACAACATACATACATTAATTACAAAAACATATATTTTTCAATCGAATAGAACTTTGACGTTAGTTTAAATTCTTTGAAGCTTTTGGAACATCTTATTGATTGTGGTAGTTTATTAAAAAAATGACATGTATGGATTAAATATAAACTTCCAAACGCAGATGACTTAAGTATTGCAGGTCTTAAAATTATTTGGCTCCTAATGCTAAATAATCAGCACCTTTTGAGTATATGTCAATATTTCTATAATAAAATAACACATTTTCATAAAGAAATAGATTGATGAATGTTAGTATCTTATTTTTCAGAAAATAATGTCTACTATGAATCACAATATTTCAATTTATTTATAGTTCTAACTGCTCGTTTTTGAACAATTAATAACTCGTGAAGATATATACAGTTACTCCAAAATACTATGTTAAACCTGATAATTGATTCGAAGTAAGCAAGTGATTTTTTTTCAAGTATATTTCTTAGTTGCCTAATTATAAAATTTGATGAATTCAATTTCGATTTAATGTAATTAACATGATTAGACCAATTTAAGTTGGAATCTATGATTACGCCTAATATTTTGTAACTGTTAACCAAGTTTGGTATCGTTATTTGTTTACAAAAAGTAAGGATTTGGGATTTATTGTAGTTTATCACTAATTTATTTTCACCGCACCATGAGTTTATAATGAAATTTACTTTTTGAATTATTTCATTTAACAATGTGTTTGATGTCGCTTAATAAAATACTAATACCATCTGCATATAGTACAATTGGATAGTCAATGTGTTCAGGTAAGTCATTTATGTAGACTAAAAACTGTGAATTCTGTTAAAACGTTTGCCATGCAATTTCACACCAGAAAACTCCTATCTGATATTTCGACAATCAACCATGACAATTTTGAACTTAAGCTATCAAGCAGTGTTAAATTTTTGGGCATTGTAATTGATTTAAATTTATCTTGGGGGTTGCTGGTTGATGCAGTTTGTAAAAATCTCAACCAGGTTTATTTTGCTATTTTGCACATGAAATCCGTTATTATGCAACAAAGCATTTTAACAATGTACTATGCAATGGCATACTCTCATTCATATGTCCTATAATATTATTGTATAGAGAGCTTTAATAGATATAAATCGTGCTTTTATTCTACAAAAACGATTAATTCGATTGATTTTTATAATTGGAAACCGTGATAGTTGTTGCTCTAACTTTATTCGACACAAACCATTAAAATTGCCATCAGTATTTATTTTTAAATGTATCAATTATCTATTTGCCCAGAGACAGCATGATCTGTTTTCTCCGGTGTTTGCTTTCATAAATTTTTTTTCTTCAGCTCCGGTAGAATTTTGGTTTTTGACAACATCTGGATACCAGATGTTTTACTGTCCTGCGCCCGGGTATTTTTTTACCATTTGTCGTGCGACGGTATTATTACAGCAAAAAATCTTTAAATGCAGCAACTTTTTATAAAGTCTTATCTCATCATTATAGTTCTTTCCTCATGCAACACATTTGCTATTCTCGGGCCGTGACTACCAATATTAGAAACGTGTTTGTTTGTCTGTAGTCAACGTATATGCTTCCCTTGCCTCGGCCATCACGACTAGGTAAAGTGGTGGTATTGAGAATAGTACTTCTGTGGTCGTCGTTCTCATTGCTCTCGTTATCAGAAAACATGCCATCTTCTATACTTTTCCTATTTTAGTGGCTATAGTGCTTAGTATTGTTTTTTATCCCATACACGTGCACCGTATGTGATGCAGATTCTAATTACCATAATTATATATACCCATATTTGGTGTTAGTCCCAAAGTGCGTCCGACCATCACTTTGGATGCAAAAAGCACCCGCATGGCATTTGTAGTCACGTTTGCAAAATGTGCGTGAAAAGTAAGTTAGGCGTGTGTCAGATATTTTACATCCTTTATCATTGGGAGTGCATACTCTACCTTTCTGCGTATTTAGTGCTATTTGCTTTAGATACGTGTGCTCCAAACTTTCCAATTATAAGAATGCTACACATTTCATCAAATTATGATTAAAATGGATGAATACGGTTTTTTAAGGCAGCCATATTTTGAATAAAAAACTTTTCTAGATAATTTTTGTTGCACGCAATATAATTAGCATTTTATTTTGCGAGCGATTAAATTTGTTATAAATATCGGATACTAGCAGACATTAAATAATCCGATTTGTGTACATTGGGATTAATACACTGACAGATATTAATTAATTTGTCAAGTTTGATTTGTTTATTGTGTTGCTTAGCAATAGTGCATTTATTGCTGTAAGTCTTACATAAGTGCAACTTTCAGTGTAATTGATGCAAAAGTGTAATTTTCAGTGTAATTTTTTCACAAGTCCAATTTTTAGCGTAAGTGGAATCTGATTTGTCAAAAATTTAAAAATTACTTGATATAATTGGTTTATAATTATAGAGGAAAATAGTCAGCATAAGTTGCATAAATATGCCTATAACATTTAGTTTGTTGATATCAGGTCGTTTATTACGTGGCACTACAGTAACGTTGAGAGTACACAGACTTGTAGACACCCCCTAGCAACCTTGGCTTTTACGGTTTTTCTATATATTTTATTCTTACAGTCTTATTTTTAAGTATACCCATTTTCAAAAAGTGGTATTCCTCGTCTCTTCATCGCTATGTCAAGGTAAAGGTGGTATTATCAAAAGCCCATTCAATGTCCCAATGCTCCAAAAGCAATTTCCTTACAGTGAATAACGTTTTACAACTTTTGTATAATTATAAAACTTTTTTCCCAACAAAAGAGTAGCTGTTGTGGGACGCCTGGCAGATACGAAATATCAAAATCCATTTTTTCATGGGAAGCTGTGCACGTTTGTGCTCCATATTGTTACTGTCTCATAATATTGTTTGTCATGCTGTTGAGACTGGTTCATTATTAAGGTGAAGATGGCAACTTTCAGATAAAAAGAAACTTAAATTTTATGGTTATTATTTATTTTTTTCTAAATTAAGTTTATTTTAACTTAAATTTAAACATTTGGATATGTATAAAATGAGTTGAGTTTTCGTGTGCTACCAAATGTAGTTTTTTAAGAATATAAAATAAATTATATATTTTAAATTTTATTGCATTTATATAAAAGTAATAATATATTGGAAACTATTCTGGTCTCCGTCATTTATCAGAATTGCACTTTAGAGAAATACCACAGCATTTGCAATATATTGGCCAAGTTAATGGTACAGATAAATTTAAAACACAGTTATGCGTTTCATTTTATTGCTGTTTATGCAACTTTTAATAAATTTATTTAAATATATTCTTTTAAATTAAATTTTATATTGTCACGTTAATGGAATATATTATACAAAATTATTTCAATACATTTAAAGCGACCTTACTATTTTATTCATAATTTAACTTATAATAATTTAAAAATATATCGTTTATCATTGCAAACGATAATAAATTAAATAAAAAGTTTTAAATGAACATTTATTTTATTTAATTGAAAGGTTAAAAATATTTTATTCGTATTTATAAAAATAAAAGTCTGCATCACAGAGAATGGGACGCTCTACACGCAAAATAAATATAAAACTATTTTATTATCATTTTTTTAAGTCAAAAATAATATTTAATAACTTGATAAGTACTTTTATCACGTTTTGTTTCGAATAAAATTATAATGCAATGGCAACTTTTATTAAATATTTTTAATTTTTAAATTAATTAAATCAAAAAGATTTATAAAGAGTTTTATTGCGACATTTGTTCTCTTGTTGGCTGTAATTAAATAAATAATTAAATATTTCTTGTAGCAAATAGCAGTATTGTTAATTATTTATTTTGTCCGCTGGAATTTATTGTTGAACACGTTCGTGTCTGGGCGCCTAATTAGTGAGAAAATAATTATTTGTTGGATGGCAAAATTGAGTTACTTCAGGAAATTGCAATTGCCTTTACAGTTTCAATTCAATACATAAACTAATTAACAACTATTCAATGATTTACCATACAACGTAAACAATGGGCATTTTTTATCTAACAAATTGACGTTTTTATTTTGAACATTTGATTGCTTCGTACGTAAGGTACATGTTTATCAGAGCTTGAAGTTGACAATTTCCAATAGCTGACAATGCGGCTGTCCGTGGACGTGTGTCATAGACCGAAATCTACGGTTTGACTAGATAAATGCGATCTTATACCCACCCGATACGCCCCGACGAAAAAACGTCGCAGTGCTCTCCAGGGGAAATTCTTGCTGCGACCACTTTCAAATACCTCAACACAAAAATGCCGAATTTCAACTGCAGACTCGATTAGATACGTTTCTTTCCAGTAAATTTCATCTGATGACTCTAACGACTTATTGTAGAGCCGGATTCTTTTATACTTTTTTTGATGAAATGTCTCGGATATCATCATACAGTAGAAGTTATATTATATATCATTTTCTCGATACGAAATATGTATCATTATCTATACATAAGACCATCCGTTCCATTCATAAATTTAATTCCGACCGACGGCAAGAACTGAATTTTTAAAATCAATACTTTACTGGGTCAATAATAATTTTATTAAATCTCGTATGTAGGTAAGCAAAACTCCATAGCATTATGGAATTGAGACAAAGTTTTAGAAATGAAATTCATATTGCGTTGTTACAGTAATTTGTTATAAGTATGTTGAAATTATGATTGTTTGTAATTGTAAATTGTATTATAAAAATGTATAATATCCGCGCACCCTTTTGATATAAGTTGACATTAATGAGAACACTCCATCAGCATACCGAATTACGCAGGTGTAATATGTGTCTAAATGTTGGCGTGAAACCCCAACCATTTTCTCACTGAAGGACAAACGTTCATTCGCACGCCATTACAGAATCTTAATTAAATATTTTCCGCGAGGAGATATCTTTAAGTGTCACATAAGTATGCAGGAACATCTTATAACACCGCTCAACTTCCCAGCGAGAGATCCGTGAGATCCGTTTCCCTTTATAACTACTTAACAATCATTTCTTATTGCCAACCCTGAATTGTATAACTACACCGTGATGTATGTATATTGGATTTTCTAATTGATTATGTACATTTGCGCAGGGAAATTGTAATAAATTCGGTTAATTCATTTAGATAATAACATAAACAAATATGTATTCAATTTATTACGCTATATAATTAGTTGTATAACTACTTTTTACATTGTAAAGCATGATTAAAATACATATATAATTTTTATTTAAATATTTTTCACTATTCTAAGCAAAAACAAAATGTCAGCAGCAAACATAAACAAATTTTTGAACAATAATTGACTCATTGGTGCATACTCACAGTTGCTGTATTTTTTAAATATTTATTTATATTAAATTGTTTATTATCGACAAAAGATCATATTTTTTGTAATTAAAAATTAATTAATTAGTTACAGCCCGTTTCTTATTCTTATAGGAGACTGTATGCATAAACTAGCAATTTGTTGCAGAAAATTAAAAAAAATGTTTATTTAAAAAAGAACTATTGAACATAAATAAAATTTATACGCAATGATATACTGTGTGTCCGCGGATGAGGGTACCCATTAAGGAAAAAAAAATTACCAAAAGTCATTCTTTACGGAAAAATGCCTGTTGAGAAAATGAATGCACGATATGAAAATTGTAGATCACATGTGCAGGGTGTTAATAAATTAGGAAAGTATGAAAATTCTTCAAGGGATGAGTACCATTATTTATTATTGTTAACAAAAATTGAATAAGACAAATTTGTTTATAAATTAACGTAAAGTCTGAATACAAATTTTGAAGTAAAAATTAAATTTTTTTTAAATTATTTTACATAGCTACCTCCCAACTAGACCCACGTTTCCGCTATCTTAATAAATCCACCGTACACTTTACGAATGGTTCGCGGCACATTCAGATCATAAATTGCTTTTTCTATGCGTTGTTTTAATATTTTCTTATAATGTGAAATAATAAACTATTTGTTTTAAGGCACCCCACAAAAATAAATCTAGTAATAAAAGTTGAGGCGATAGCTGGGTAATACTATCCACTTTGCCAAAATGATTATGTAACTATTGTCTGGCCAAGACTGTGCAATGAGGAAGGCAGCCGCCTTTTGCCAAAACAAATCATTACGTACTTTTGGCTCTAACGTATTAAGATATGGTAAGACAAAATGTTCCAAAATCTGGGCCAATGATCCGATCATAAAAATTCGACATCATACATTAACTTTTTTGTAACGTTGACTTTGTTTGTTTATTTTGTAATTATGATCTTCATAAGCCCAATGGAGACTATTATGTAAAGATACGTGCCCGTTTGTGCAAAATGTACATTCATCGGTAAAAAAATATATCTATAAAATCTTTGGTTTTCAAGGAAATTTTTATCTATCCATAAATAAAACTCTAAACGTCTCTCTTCATCACCAGGTTGAAGTGTATGCCGCATCTTTGGCTTAAACGGTTTAATTTTGTTTTGATTAAAAATTGTTTGTAATACACTTTTGCTTAAATCCAGTGTTCCTCCACGTTTCCTTAAAGATAATTTTGGATTATTTAAAACTGACCCTATTGCTAATAATGTAGCTGCATCATTTTGATCGTGATTTTCCTTTGATTTCTGTACCGATCATCACCGATCCAGATTCATTGATTTTTAAATATTTTTTTTACACCGGCGTATAAGGAAATTTTTCATTAAAAACATTAATAACGTATCGATAACAGTGAAATCCAATACCATAACATTGTATTAAATATATACGCACTTCTTTTGTTAACATTTTCGAAAATGCCTTCACTAAATCAGAATACTGACACATATAAATAAGATTCTGACTTGAATCATGAACGTATACAATATCAGCTATTTTGATTTATTTGTAAAATGCAAATAAATAAAAACCACTGTTATTATTTTTATTTAAAAATTTGATTTTTTTTTTAAATTTGTACTCGAATTTATAAACTTCGTTTTATAGATTTTTTGTAAGAAATAATAAATAATGGTACTATCCCTTGAAACATTTTCATACTTTCCTAATTTATTAACACCTTTTACATGTGATCTCAAATTTTCTTATCATCAACTAATTTTCTCATCAAACAGAACTTTTTATAAAGAATGACTGTTGATGGTAAAATATATAATAAAGATTTTTTCTCTAACGGGTACCTCCATTTGCCGACACACTGTAGATTTTCAGAGCATTCCTAATAAACATTTTAATGCAGTATATTATTTGGTAGAGTTGAAAAAAATTAAGAAACACAAATATTTTTCTTTTTGTTTGAATTACTTCTTATTGGAGATTGGTATCATAATTATTATACCGACTTTATTTTGCTGTTATCCTGAAGATTCTATTGATGCTTACAATAGTTTCCTCTAGTTGCAAAATTACAAAATAAATAAGGAAAATAATGCCCAACCTCACCGACATAACTTAAAATTTAAGGCTCAGTTAAATACGTAAATGTCACTTAACGAGTTACACTTGACATTTTAAAACTAAACATAAATCGTAAACGTAAGTCACTAACTTTTAGAAGCTTAAAATTTTACCAATTTTAATATATATGCACAGTAATAATAACGGACAAGCACTTATTTACCTTATTATTAAATATAATCTCTTATGAATTTATTAAAACGGACTTTAGATATATTCGGATATGTACAAATATTATTACTGCATTAATAATAAAATAATACAAACCTTATGCGGTTATGGAGCTGTGCCGGCGTACGGTGCCGTCGCTCCATTTGCAAACGTCAGATATTGTTTTCAAAATATTTTAAAAGTTATTAGTTCTAGTAGTGGTGTTGCAATATCGATACTTTTGAGTATCAAATACTAATCAATACTTTTATTTGAGTATTTGATATTTTGTATTCGACAGTGATACTTTGTATTTTAAATAATAAATAAAATACCTAGCTAATAGTTATCTAACTATATATTAATATTTAAATAAGTTAATGTATTAATTGTCATTTTTCAAGTAAAAAAAACCGTCAAGTGTCGCAATAATTGTTTTGTATCTCCGTATACTACTTTAGTACCCGACTGCTGGCCTGCTCTTGAGTATTTAACAAAATTATCGTAACGTTGAATGTATGTCTACCAACCCGGTCCGCCGTACGTGATTACTTTCAGTATTCGTTACCAAAATCGAGTTTTGCTACTACTCCTACTACTATCACCAGTAATTGTTATTTAGCATTGCGCAAGCGCCAATGATTGCTTGGTAACGGGTACTTTCAAAAAGCAGTATTCGGTGCTATTTAATTCTCGGAGTAACGCATACAAATTATTTATTACATAAATTTTGTACACCACTAAGTTCTACCTATTCGATGACTCAAGCGAAACGTCATAACTTTAGGCGGTATAATGTATTTCAACAAAAATATGGTGTGCCGGTCATTTGAAACAGTAACTTCGTCCAATTTCCTATGGAGATTGGAAATTAGACTACGTTACTGTTTCAAATGACCGATGACATGAAATTAAGTTTTAAGTTGTCGTTAGTTTTACATGTGACTTTAGCAATTGTCGATTCAAGTAATGTCGGTGTTTGGTGTAAGTAGAGATAAGACTATTAGACTATTTATGTTTATCTACCGCTAGCAGTTTGCTGTGCTATTCCTCATAAAGAGCTTTTAGGAGCCAATCAATCATATTATGTACATTTTATATATAGTCAGCATGTCTTTATGTACAATTAATTAAAAAAACTTCTTTGTGCTTATAGACCTAAATCCAACTTGTTTGTTGATGATGTTCTTTTATCTATTTTATTTGCAGATGCTATTATAATATATATGAAAAACATTTTTAATCTGTAATTTATCACCGGCAAAAGGATCAAGTACTTCAACCACTTTTTGAGTTCTATATTCAAAGTTCAGTGTTACAAATTTTAAAGTAATTCAGCAACATTACCAGAAATAGGCAAATATAATTTGTCAATTTTGAAAAGTATTACAATAATTTAGAGATAAATTTATTAATGTCTATTTGACTAATGTTCAAAAAATATACACGTCGCGTCACAACAAAGTGAGAAATAGTAAATATATACTACAAGTATAGGAAAAAATACATCTTAAATACAATTTTATTTTTGTATTTTCTTAGACATAATTATTATTTCAAGGAAAATAAAGTGTGTTTGGAACACACACAGTAGAAGTGAAATAGTAGATTAAATCGGTTATTTAAATGTATATTTTTTGGTTATTTAAAGATTTTGCATATACCTGCTTATTATGAGCTGTTGTAGTAATGAAAACATATATATATATATATATATATATATATATATATATATATATAAATTACATGTTCCCATTTCCAAATAACCGATTCAATTTTATTATATATATATATATATATATATATATATATATATATATTGTCAACGTCAATGTCATTCTTTTATCCATCTTATTTTAAGGTATAGCTACCATGCCACTCATTACACTTCGCCCTACGGCCGATGCATACAGGGAATACACGGGTCCTTAGTCCTATTGGCTAGTAGTCAGATTTGCCTACCCGTTTTCCTGAATTGTTTTCAATTTGCCTCTCCGCTTTTTTGGACTCACAAAAACTATTTTATTTATTAATTAATTCTGTATGTTTTTATTAATACTATTTTAATATATAAAGCTTATTCTATTATTTTTTATGAGGTGTGCATAGAATATTTATACTTGAAATAAAATTGAAGAAAACGATCCAATATATAAAAGCCTATGCTCTAACAAAAATATTAAAATTATGGGTAAATTTGGTATTTTATCTTTTAATTAGGTTACGTAACTTAATACAATATTTTGCAAGGATAGTGTCAAGTGGCATCAAATTGCGTGATAATCTTATAGCACGGAAACATCATAGTTCTCCAAAACAATTTTTTTTTTATATCTCGACGTCAATCTATGGTTGATTTTTGAAACTTAAAAAACCTTCATTAAAATTTGTCAAATAGTAGACGCTACGTGCATAACATATATTCCACGTTGACTTATTTTTTAGGCATAAACTAAAGAAACACCCTATCAAGATTATAGAAGTCTGACTTGGTAGCATTTGTTTTGCCACAACCTTTTTGTGGTAAGTTTTGTACTCTAAACATCTACTGTTGATTATGAGAAAACTATGCTAACTAGCAGCAACCTATCAAAAAATTTTTTCGTTGTGTTCCGATAAACCTCAATGCGTTTTGCACTGCTTACGTATTCATTCTTTCATCAAGTAATCTATATATAGTAATAAAATTGTTTTCTGGTTTTCTAATGTTTGTTATTTGTAACAATCGCTTTATTGATGTTTTTAGCTGCGTGTATCATTATGACTCATTATGACTTGGGTATCCCAACATTATTGCTGCTTCAGTTGTTCTCATACTGTTTATTTTAGATTCTCGTTACTGGTTAAAATTGTGTCGTTATATACAGGCATATAATTTGACTTTTTTACCATATTTATTAATACCTTATTTTTTAATAAGATAACAAGATTGTATTTATTGGCAGTTATTTTGAGATTGTACTGTATATTTTTTTTNTTTTTTTTTAATTTTCCAATATATCACTTTGTTTGCATAGCAAATCCTGACGGAATCTTAGTTGTAAAAATTAACATTAAAAAATGGTTATCATCATATTTTATTATCAAGTTTACTATTGGTTTAATATTGAAGTTTAACCATATTCAATTTCGTTAATTTATAAAATATAATTTCGTTAATATTCAATGTAAAACATTTAATAAAAGTAGTGAAACCTATTTGCTATATACATACAGACTATTACTACGAAACAAATTTAAATGTGAAGAGATATGTAACATTTCAATTAAATATGTAAATAGAAAATAAGTCAACGTTAATATAAAGATATAAATGCAATCAAAAAATACTCAAGAGCTTTGCACAATCGGAGTGACAGAAAAGAAAATTTGATTATTAAAAAACATTTTATCAAACGTAATTAAATATCGCCAAGTCAAATATAAAAACAATTGAAATGATATTGTTGAAATATTGCCGATTTCATAAAAGATGACAATCTTGCATGGATTCCTCCCCACAAAATTGAAGTATAAATGCATTAGAGATACTTGAACGGAGAAATTACAGGCACGATTCAAATCGGAAATTGCAAAATTTGAATGCAGCGACGGGGAGGTGATTTCCGTTTGGCCACGTGACACATGTACATTCATCCCCACTCTGCAAAACGCACACACACAAAAACTCATTTTAATGTGCTGATTTCACGTAAATGCAATTAATATTTTATACATAAGCCATTTATCAGTATTGAAATGCACTGTACGCGCCCGCCATCCAGTAATAATAATTTGCAGTGAAATATATATTTCATGTAGTACCGACAATGATATAATTATGCGCAAATATTGCAAATTAATTTCAAATCATTTATAATAAATGAATTAAGTTTTCATCTATGATTTTAGTTTATAAATAAAGTTAATATTGGTATTAATTTCGTTGACATTTGTTTTATACAAACATCAAAATTTGTTTGTAAAAAAAATTTACGAGAGATAACATCATTTTATTTTATTAATAATAATTATATTTTTATTTTATTTTCATTTTTAAAATTTAAAATACCAAAAAATAATTTTGTTGGAGTTTTAGATATTATAAACTTAAAAATATACTTTTGTCAAAAGTAAAATTAATTGTATTCATTTTAGCATAAAAATTTACTTAATACTTACATGTATAAGCAAATACTTTTAGTATTTATATAAATTCAGAATAACTACTTTCTGTTCTATATTACTTACTCAATATTACAAGGTAAAGCTCAGATACATCTTCCGCAAATTAAATTAAATAAATATGACGGTCCGTATAAGTTACCATTATCAGTTTTGGCCAGCACATACGTGACGGTTTTATTTTATATATGTATCGAGAAGTGTAGGAAAAAGGTACATCCCTTTTGCTTCTGTCTGTAACGATACGTGTGTAGTATGCAGGACTAAAAAGGCTGAAGTACAGGATTCACGCGTCCTAAGCCACAAGCCGATTACACTTGTACAGCATTCCCGAGCCCTCTGAATAACAATGGGATGGTAAATAAGAGGGCATAAGGTGTCAATAAAACCGCAAGCAGCACATCTTAGTGCATTTCCAGCGAGTCGCGTTTAAATTGTATGAAATTGGACTCGAAATATGAACCGCATTGCTTGGAACATATAAATTTTATAAAAAATGTTTTTCATTAAAAAATATTCAATATTGTTGAGTGAAGTACAGAATTATTTAGTAAATTAATTAATTTCTAAAATAAAAAATGAGCCATTTTATAAATAATATTTAAATATGTGTTATTATGTAATTTAAATGTTGCAGTATTTAAATTCAAGTTGCTACAAGCGGCAACAATCAAATGCGTATAATTGTTTCACTCTTCATAAGAGATCATCAGTGCACCTTAGTGATTTCCGCCTCGCATTGAAACAAATTGAACCGAATAATTGATTAACATGTAGTGCCTCCGCAAATAATAAACTAGTTATACGCCCTTTCTTGCAAATAGGATATTAAGCCAGAAAACCATCTTTAAAACTCAATATCCCATGCAGGCAACCAATATCTCAACACCAAGCTGGCTGGCTCTTATAAAGTGTAAAACAATTGTTTGCATTTGATTATTGCGATTTGTAGCAACTTGAAAGTTGAATAAATGATTATGAAAATTTTTTGTTCAATCTGTTTAGATTTTTTTGAAAGCATGGCGTTGCGATATTGAAACTTTTCCAGATGGATTTCTGGCTTAATATTCTTCTTGCAAGAATGGGTGTATAACCACTCACTATGACTAGTTAATTATTTGAGGTTGCATTACACCATAATCAATTATTTGGTTTATTTTGTTTTATTGCGATGTACTAAGGTACATTGAGGATCTCTTATGAAATAAGAAACGATTGTAGGCATTTGATTATTGCCGCAAGTAGCAACTTGGAATTTCAATAATTGATTATGAACTTTTTTTTCCCAATCTGTTTAGATTTACCAGCTTGGCGTTGTGATTCTGGTTGCCTGCATGAAATTCTGAGTTTTTCAGATGGATATCTGGCTAAATATTCTTCTAGCAAGAAAGGGCGTATAACCACTCAGTATGACTAGCTTATTCGTATTATTTAAAATAAACCAAGTAAACTAAGTAATCAGAGCTTTAACTAAAAATTTATTCTAATTGTAAAAGCTTTAAACTTTAATACAAATGAGGTCAATGTTACTTGGCAAACTAACTAGTATTGTTCAACACCTTATAAAAACTAGAGGACACAACTAAAACTTTTCCTTCCTCCCCTCGCACAATTTTTACAATATTTAATTAAAAAATAATCAAGTTAGAAATTATTGAGTATGATAATTATACTTCAAAAACATATGGATTTGTTAACCTTCATTTATATGTCAAATACGAGTGTAATCGAATTGTGCCAACATAATGTAGGTCCATTTTGAAAATTACAAAATTAATACTCCACAAATATAACAAGAAAAGTAATTTTTCCATTTTTGTGAGCAAATGTTATCATTTTTCAACTGAAAGTAGTGACTAAAGTAGTTGATTTAATCACAAGTGAATAAAAAATCCAATACCAACATAAATTCAATTTTCCTGAAAAAAAAACTGACATTGACAAATTTATTGTTAATTTAGTGTAATTTTTAATGTTTTTAATATAATCCGATACACAATAATATTAATCTATGATGCTATGTGTAAATGTTAATTAATTTCAAGCATTATTTTTATAATTATGTAAAATTTTAGTATAAAGTATAATTATATCCATTTTGAAGTATTGCTTGCCTGTAAGTTATCTACTGTGTTGATGCTATGTTGATTCAAGTTTCAAATTGTTACTTTGAAATGTACATTACCTACAATAACGCAGTATAATATATTCAATACCAAGATAACATCGTGACATTCACAAAACATTGAATGATTCAACTTTTTATGTATTATTAGTTAAAATCACTAAAAGATTATATTATTTACATTACAAAATAAAATGCTCGATTGGCTGTCTCAGAAATCTAAATAAAGTTTATTTATTTTCTTATGATTAATCAACGCACTTTCTATTAAAAACAAATAATACAATTTGAAACGGACACAAATGTATTGAATTTGTCTATAGTTTTATTGAAATTACTAAAATGAAAAAAAAAATCAGGTTTAGTATACATGAGTAAAGTGGTTTAATTGGAGCACTCACTGCTTCGCGGCTCGTGCGTCCAAATGTGATTAAATGATGCACTTTACTCACTAAAAATAGCTATTATTCAACTTATCTTAGTAACAAACATGTTATTATTAATGGCGATTAAATTATAAATATGTGACCCATCCAACCAGCTATATCAATATTGATAAAAATAGTTTATAATTTAATCGCCATTGATAATGACACATAAATGTCGAAATATATATATGGTTTGCGAATAAGACTCAGGAAGGAAAAGTAAAAATAATATAAACAAATAAGTAATAAAAGTTAAAGAACTTTATAGAGCGTACAGATATTATTAGCACATTTAATTTTAAAAATGTTATTAAATGAAATCATTAAACATACGTGTGATTGAGTATAATTGCAATTAATGCCGTTTATTTTACAATAATGGGTTATTTGTTCTACCAGTGGTTCTACTGAACCCAGACTACCCAAATACAATCAACATTCAAAGCAGTGCTGCAACTATTGCTTTGTTTGATAGTTATAAACAAAAAATTATTGTTCATAATAGAATGAATATATAAAATAATTGAAAAAAAATCTTCAAGTCCCAAGTTTATTGTAAAGTGGCTATAAAATTAAGTTTCACGTTTAGCTTTCGTTATTAAGATTGGCCAAAAATATAGACGTTAAGTTATTTACAACTTCTTTTTAGTATAGTCAATCAGGACCAACTTACTGAAAGAAATCAACTGAATATATGAAATGTATAAATAAAATCATTATTTTATACTCGGAGAGCAATAGATAATTAGACTATTAATGTTCAATCATTGTTTTTTTTAATTTATTTATAAATGCATTATTTATTTAATTTAACTTCTACAAATCTACACATTTTTTAACTTTTTGTAATAATTGTTTAACATTTTATAATATTTTTCTTGATATTTTTCACAATTTCTCTAGCTTTTATAACTTTTTTAATGATCTAGTACACTTTTTGGAAATTTTACGTTTTATATTATTATCCACAATTTGTACAAATTGTTTAATGTTTTTTTCCCCTTTTTAATAATATTTTACAAGATTTTTGTTTCAAAGCGATGCGGAAATAACTAACATGCGCTGATAATCTTTTTCAAAAAGTTTTCACTATTTATTTTGTGATACTGATTTTCTGAAAGGTATATTGAGTTTCTTAGATAATTTTTATGCTTCTGACATTCTTCTTACAAGGAAAGGCGTATGACTACTAACTTTGCCTAGTTTTATCAAGATATTTTACAATATCTATTGATATTTCATATTATTTTCTAAATTTCTTACAAATCTCCTTTTTTGGTACGTTTGATTTTTTTAACTGTTTTTAACTTTTGTTAATTTTTCACACTTTTAACGTTTTGAGGTTTCTTACTTACTATTTTTACTATTTACATTAAATTTGTGGATACTTTTAATGTTTTTGTAAGGATGTTCCTTTCAATAAGAAAATACAATATTAAACAAAATTACTAGTAAAAAATATTTATAAAAGCTGGAAAATAAAGTTTTAAGTTAAAAACTCAGAGTAACTTGTTTATTTTTCAATTCTCATAGTAACAAACAATAAAAACTAATTTTGAGGACTATGGTTTGCGGGGCACATACTTCTTGCGCCTTTTTCACAGTCTGTAAGTTTTTGTAGTTTCATTTTATTCATTTGCAATACTTTCTTTGAAGTATTTTGTGTTGGGTCTGCTACAAGTAATTATGAGTGAATTATCACTTAACAGCATTTCTAAAAATGGCCGTATTTTGTTATACGTTTAATTTGAATTATATGATAAAAATTCATTTTATGCCTACGTCTTTTAGTGTTCAGACCAGGCATACTATGTTGTTTGTGGGAAGGGCTTCCAAAATGTAATTCCAAATTGTAGTTATTGTAATGCTGCTTGGCTATCAAACATGACAGTTTTTAGTAATTAGTCTATTGGATTTAAATCCCAACTCATCATGTTCCTAGCACATTGTTCAATCCACTTCCGCATAAAAAGAAACAAATATTTGCCCAGCGATAGAGCAATCTGCTTCACCTGCTGTTTGCCTCCATATATTTCAGCTCCGTGGCCCGTGGCCATTTTAATTTTTGCAACCATATGTGTACTAACAGTTTTTTCTCTGTACTCGAGTATTTTTTCATTGACCATTCGTATTACTACATTAAAAAACTTTTAAATAAGGTTAACTTCTTAAAAAATTCTTACCTATTCAATGGAATTGTTCTATATTTAGCACGTTTGATATACTCAGTCTGTGCGTGCTAAAATTAGAAACAAGTTTTTTTATGATATGTAATACCGATGTAAGTAGTATTACATCGTCTCGGTTATTACAACTAGTTGAAATGGCGGTAGTCCATGTATGCTATGGACGTTGTTCTTATAAGCAGCTACGGAAATACTATTTGCACGATCACCATTAATAATTTTTTTTTTTAAATTTTGAACTATTCAACAATTTAATGTTTTAATTAACTTGTTAATGATAAAAAAGAAATGTCATTTAACACGTGTTTTATAAAAATATTATTATCACATATTATAAAAAAATAAGTTCTCATGTTTATACTTATTTGTAAACTGTGTAAAATGTATTCGGCCACATTATCATAAAGAGAGATTAAATTTCTCCTTCTCCTGATGTGGTTCGTCAATCGTCCCTGCACTATTGTCCTAATGGGCCTATTGTGCACCTCTGACATCTTACACCTTTACAGTTCTGTCTTTTCTATAAACTCCAGGAGTTTTTGGCAAGAGATTGTTTTTAGTTTTTCATCCCGACTGCATCATGTGCCTGCACACCTCTCAACGGGGGCCACTTCCGCTTGGAAAATTAATGCATATTTATCTAGGAATAGCGTAAATCTCTACCCCCGGTATTTGCCTTCCATATTTCCTTGCCCTGCGCCCGCATAGTTTTCTTTTGACCACTCGTCTCGCGATTGTATTACAACATGAAAGACCTTTTGATTGCGGTAACCTATTATAAAGTCTGATCTCATCATTAGAGTTTTTCTTCATGCAACATGATTGTAATACTCGTTATGTGACTCCCAAGATTAGAAACGTGTTCATTTTTCTGTAATCTATACTTGACTCGCCTCGGCCATCACGACTAGGTGAAGTGGCGGTAATGAGAATGGTACTTCCATGGCTGCTGTTAGAGTTGTTCTCATCGCTCCCTCATCTGTTGTTTTGTCCTCTTGTAAAAGGAACGATCGCCTTTTTGCTAGGGTTCACTGATAGTCCCTCTTTAATACACCACCTTTCTATATTTTTTCGTGCAATCTGCATCAGATTAGATACGCTTGCCACAAACTTCCCGATTATTAAGATGGTGAGATCGTCCGCATATGCTAAGGCAAAGATGCCTATATTATTTAGTGACTGTAGTAAACCGTCAATGACGAGGCACCACAGTAAAGGTGAGAGTACTCCGCTGTGTGCAGCCTCCAGCGACCTTGGCATCCACAGTTTTTCCATATAATGTTATTTTGATAGTCCTATTTTTGAGCATAAAGTTGATAGAATTTCGGATAAAACATGCTATTGACAATAATATTAAAAGGTTATATTCCTCGTCTCTTCATCGCCATATTAATGAATATAAAGGTGTTATTATCAAAAACCCTTTTAATGTGTAAGAATGCCCCCAAGGCAATTTCCTTACATTAAATGGTTTTTTTGTATCTGCTAACAAGCTGATGAATTGCCAGTTCAGGATTTCCTGACTGGTAGGCATACTCGTGTTGATGCAAAAACACATAAAATATACATTAATAATCTTAAATAATCTTTTATACAAAATTGGAGCAAACATTTTTTTTATGTTATTTGGAAAAATGATAAATATAAGTAGAAGAATTTTCATACACTGCATGCTGGTAAGCTGCATTTATAAAGATTATACCGAAACCACTCAAAATTCATTGTAGTTCAACTGTTCAAATATTAATGCATATTATGTTAGATATGTGAAAATAATTTGTGCATAATTCTATTAAAACATCTCTTTCATCAGAATTGGCTGCATAACTCATGTTTGTGCGTTAAATTTGCAAGTATTCTGTTTATTAAAAATTACATATTTACTGCTTAAAATTATTGTAAGTACTAAAGTATTTATGTATTATATCCTACTACAAATAGATTATAAAGCAGTGAAGTGTATCAAATAATTGAAACATAAAGAAAGAATTGCCATTGACAATAATATTAAATATTTGAAATAATTATTTGGTTAGTAAATAAGATTAATTGAGTAAAATTTATGTTATATTTTATTTAGTTTAATATTTTATTATTTTCAGAATGAGTAAAGTAGTAATAAAAGTATAAAATAATTTTCATTCTGAAGTGAGTTTTAATTTTATAATTTCAATATTGCTAAATTCTACCATATTCAGAGATCAAATATTGAATTTATAAAATAATTCATTAAAATATAAATAAGGTAAAACTTCTTGGTCCATCCTGTTAATTTAGATTAAATTTAGTAAATTTGTTATCTAAAAATTTTCTATCGACTATTTATTGACAATTTAATAAATAATAATCAAATTTTTATTTCAATTTCACAAAATAGAAAATGTTCAACTTTAAAATTTAAAACTAACTAAAAGTAGCATTAAATCATCTGTAGTTTTTTACAAAAAAAAGTGTTAATGAAAAATAAAAAATTGTAATCATCCGTTCGAGATTAAAAACGTCGGCCAAACAAACTGGAAACAAATTAATACAAAAATTAGTTGACAGACAAATGAATGTTTTAAATTCGCTGATAAACGAACAAACACATGCATAACAATATTTTCCTGTTTAATTACAATTTAAAAACGTGTACTTTTATTATTATTTTTTAAATATATTATTTCGCAATTTTAGAAATGACGTGAATGTTATACATGTCGGACGGCACACGTAATTGCTTGTATTTCCATAAATATATTTAATTAAACTATTTAATACGTCCTGAATATTCATACGGAATATTTTAAATGTGTAATGCAATTATATGCATTACTGCCGACATAGTTTCATATTAAATATAAATATGCGAGTTTTGATTGTATTGCGTTTTGTGGGATTGGTAATTATCGCATTAGCCGGCTATTTTTATCAGATGCCGGATGATTCGATAACGGGGATTGGATAAATGCCATTACTATTCATTAATGGAATCATCGATCTTAGTTGTAATCTAATTTGTATCTTATTGGCGATGATTGATCATTTTAATCTGAATTGCATAATCAAGTTTAGGCATATCATGGGTGTTAATAACAAACCCAATTAATGCCACGTTAATGTTATTATTTTAGCAGCAATACAATATTATTATTTTAACATATGCAAAGCAAATTAATTAGCATTGTTGATATTGATTTTGAGGCACTAATGGTATTGAAGCGAAATTAACGTAAATAGCGTAAACAATTAATAGTGTTCATGTTTAAGTATGCATTATAAAAGTATAAATTTATTGTTTAACTTTAAAAATTATTTTGTCATGTATTTTACTTACTTTTTATTAGTTTCTTAACTATTTTAATCAATTTGCATTTATCGTAGAAATAAAAAATTGTAACAATACTAGTTGATTCGTTTTCGTGCTTAGATTATTTAATTAATTGAAAATAACAAAGGAAATAACTTTTTTCCATTTAAAACTTTAAAGATGGATTAGTTTCCAGAATAATTATTTTTGTAAATTGACTAAAATGGGTATGTGTCAAGTTATAACAAAGTAAAGCAGCCTGTCTATCAATTTTGATTAAATTGTTCGATATTAGAACGATATGTACAAATTAAAAATAAAAATATTTGCAGTATTCATAAACCTATAGGCGTGACAGTGTTCACATACATAAGCTGTATCCCAAGTACCTGGAGAAACTCACAGAAACAAAAGTTTTGCCTTAAATGGTTTCTGAATAGGTATCTAATGATACCACACTCGACCCTCCACCTTTGAAATCTTAAATAGGAACCCAGATTTTTTATTGCAAATTTGGATTTTACGGAAAAGAATACGTGACTTTTGAATTTAACTTTATTCTCGTTGCGTGACTGATAGCGCTGTACTTGAAAAAAAAACAAAATTGGAAATAGTACAGTAAGCCCTGGTTACAGTGGTAAGAATGACGCAACGAGAAAAGTATTAAATACATAAGATACTTATTTTTTCAGTAAAATCCAATCTTGCAATAAAAAAAGAGGGATTCTATTTAATATTAACTCCGCCCCCATGCTACCCCTGAGCGAATTCTATTTTCGGACAACCCCCATTTTTTTATAACTGATTCGGATTCTATGAAGAAAATACGTAACTTTTGTAATTATCACTTTTTGCGTTGCTTGATTGTTAGCACTATAACCAAGGTATACCTACCGTTTTCAATTTTGTTTTTTGTCTCGCTATTAGTCATGCAACGAAAAAAATACAAAAGTTACGTATTTTTTCTGTAAAGTGCCAATCTGCAATAAAAATGGGGGTTCCTATTCAAGATTTCAAAGTTGCCCCTTAATCAAGTGTGGTATCATTAGATTGCTGTTTAAAAGCCATTCAAGACGTAAGTTTTATTTTTTCAATTTAATGTGTATTTCTGGAGGTATTTGATCGTTCCGGTAATTTTGACTAACGCTGTATACAAAACAATATTAATAAAATTAAAAACATTTACAATATTTATACTATTTGACTGTTTTAAAAAAGATAATAAAAGACTAAAAAGATATATAATTGAATATATATATATATATATATATATATATATATATATATATATATATATACATCATCATCATCATCATTTGCCAGCCGTTTGCATCCACTGCTGGACATAAACACCCGTCCTTCGTCTGATGTCCTCGATTCTTACCCTGTCCCGTAAGGAGATGCCTAGCATGGCACGTTCTGTTGATCTCTGTGCTATCTGTAGTTTGACTGCAGAGCCCTTTGTTAGTGTTAATGTCTCTGACCCAGAGGTTATTACTGGTAGCACACACTGTTCAAAGATCTTCCTTTTTAGGCACATTGGCAGTTTGCTCTTCAAGATGTTCTTAAGCTTTCCAAATGCAGCCCATCCTAGACCATTGCGTCGCTGTATCTCGCAAGTCTGATTTTCACGGCCTATGTGTATCTGGTGCCCCAGGTATATAGGAAGACATTTGTTCTATCCCAGCATCATCTACTTTTATTTGATCGTTTAGTACTAGGTTCGTCATAATATTTGTCTTGCCCATATTCATCTTGAGGACGATTTTTCCCGTTGCTTCTTT
>JARJEC010094489.1:0-33397 GCA_030264575.1 Tachinus sp. AB-2021 | reverse complement strand
TTTGTTATTTTCTCCTCTAGTTTCATCATTGAGTCTTGTATTGCTTTTGTTAGTTTAGTATTTAGTTCTTCTACTCCCCCATTATTGGTATCGATATTGGCTATGTTTGAGTTTATTACTTCTACAGTAAGTTCTTTTCTATCCCTGATGTCTTTTGCCATTATTCTGATTGTTTGTTTTTTAAGCATTCGTCTTCTTTGTTCAAGTTGTTTGTTAATGGTTACTTTGGCTCTCACCATTCTATGGTCGCTACCTGTATTAAGTTCGTTCAGTACCTGATCTTATGCTCTTATAAATGAATAATTTTGGATCATTATAGTTGCAAAAATTGGTGTGATGTATTCTACATCGATTGGGAATAGTTTTCGGCGAACTTCCTTTGTAATATTAATATAATCTGTTGGCAATAGAATATTTCTAACTTTGCACTTCCTTTTGATCATACTGTGAATCTCGTCACATTCCATCTAGGTTTAACCTTTCTCAAGAAATGTTTGTTCAGTAATCTTGCTCTTTCTGGTACAATATCCAACTAGTGCATTTGCAAGAATTGCGTTTTTGTTTCCGAGAACATATTAATAGGTAAGGTATCTTTGAAGTAGGTTTCTAAGTATCTAATAATCAAACTTGTAAAAATAGAAGCAATTAATTCTACCTCTGTTTTATGCCACCAATAGCATGTACCTTGATGTGTAGTTAAGTTAAAAACTTTCAATTTCTGTGTATATTAAAATGTACTAGTATTACTAAATGGTGCCAATTTGACTGCTATCTATAACGATAGCATGACACTTTCCAGCCATGGCGGATTCTTTATGAATTTTTCAGCTCTGGCGTTATCTTTATTTGCAATATATTCTTCCTGTAATACATTTCCCATTTTGTAGGAAATGCATGTGTCATATTGATCCTTTTTCAGTAGGCTAGTTCAAATTTAAACTCTGAAATACATCTGCAAAAGTATGGATACTCAAAGACGATTGTCCCTTTTTACTACATTTTTCAGTATATAGCCAATAAAGTTGAGCTTTACTGTCAAATTTATCTTGTAGATATAATTTATTACTATCTTTGCGGCAGTAATGCGACTCCAATTTTGGCAAGGAATCAAACCACTTTGTTAAACACTTTTTTAAATTTATAGATAAAGTTGGTTCTATATTTTCGGTTTTCTCACCATCGACTCGTTTACCACAAAGGTAGCGAGAAACATTATTCTACAAACTTGCACATTTGTATTATTTATCTTCAGAAAATACTGAATAGTTTGGCTCTGTTTAGAGTTTTCTACTCTTTGTGTGGTAACGGGTTTTAATTGAAGCTTAGCATTTATGTATACTTTTTTCTCCTCCCAATACAGAGCCTAAAATTTAGTACACAATATTCTCTTTACTCATTTGTAATTTTACTACAATGGCGTATTTTTTACATTTATTTGATTCTCATCTACGTTCCATTTTTCTTTCATAGTATTATGAAGTGCCTTTCCATCTTTATTGCAAGTATATCCTAAATAATCTTTTCTTAACATTTTATTTTTTTTGTAATATGTTTTTTCTAACTCTTTTATCTCTGTCAGCTTTTTTTTCTGGTGTTCCCATTTTGTCCATATCTATTGTTTTGGTGGATATTTTCATCTTCCAGATATTTACCATTAACTTGATCATAAATAAAATTAGCGTCATGTGGGTCATCACATTCATTTTCAATAATCTTATTTATTTTACCATTATTATCTAAATTTGTGTTAGTATTAAAATTCTCAATATTTGAATAATCCCCCACAAACGATGAATTATCTGATTTAAGATCTTCGTTTATTGTAATATAATTCATATTCCTATTTACTTCGTTGAAAGGTGTAGTGTTATTTCTAGTTATTTCATTTCCTTTTTCGTCCAAAATAAAATGTTCTTTTTCTTGTACGTTATTACTTGATGTTAAAACCGTAATGATATTATCTACTGATTGTAAAAGCGCATTGTCTTCAAATGCTATGTACTCCTCCTAATTTAGATTAACATTATCAAAACTTTCTTCCACTGCAGGTCTCGCTTGCAAGATAATAAAAAATGGGTTCTGATAGAAGTAAGAAGATAATGCAGCATTATCTTCTTACTTCTATCAGAACCCATTTTTTATTAAAACATTAAATCCTAAATTAATTAGGTGTACTCATAATACAAACTTTATTAATAATCTAACTATACCTATAAACCACATTTTGCGCCAACGCCGAATGAATATCTAGAACTAAATTAACGTATCAACCAAGAATATTAAAAACAAGATAAGAGTAATAATATATAAACTAAATAATTAATTGTGTACTATTTGCAAAAATGCTTAATTAAGACTTATTGAACTGTTACTTGCCATGAAACTGTATAGAACCATTAAAATAATCACATGAGTAAAATAACTATTCTTTACTAAATAACATGGCCGATGTGGTTGATACATGTTGTTGGCAGAATATAAATACTTTTCACGATACCCGATATTGTTTCCTGACTTCAGAAAGACTCTGATCTAAAATAGTTAAAAACCCTAAAGTATATATTAAAGAAGGAGATTTTATATACGATACGTGTTATTAGATCCATAGATATGAGTTCTTCATTTCCAGATAGGCTTAAGATCTACAATAATTCTTCAAAAATTAGAAAATAACACATGAATGAAGATTTGTTTTTCGGATGCATTTTTAGTTATAAAAAAACAACTTGTTAACTATTTTGCTCACTGACAATGTTAATAAACGCCTTTTACAAAATTGCACCATTGAGAAAAAAATACTTCTTATCTTTAATCTCCAAAATTAAAATTTTAATTAAACTATTTAACAAACAAAATAAACAATTTTTATTTTTTGTGGATTTAACGAGATCTGGAAATGGAAACATATAAAATATTTTTCATTTATTGCCCATGGGTGGGTTAGTTAAGCGTTTCTTCATTGTAATCCTTGTGGTCTTCTTGTGCACTACTTAGGTATTACACATTTAGCAATTCTGTCTCATCAATAAAGTCCATTAAAAGCTTGTTTTTAGCTTTGCTTGGGTTAGAATATATTAATTAAAGTGTTATATGGTTAGCATTTGGACACATGCTATGAAGTCTTGTCTTTCTTTAAGCATCCACAGCACATTGGATCTTCTTGTATACTCAATCTATGCAAACGCTTGTTTAGACCTTAGTGTCCGGTAGTAAGTCCTGTAAGGCTTTGTAGATTGATTTGACTCATATGCATTAAACATATATTTTTTTAAATATTTTTCTTGGTTCTGATAGGAACAATTTTGAGTGTTACATCCTTTGATAGCTTCTCCATAAGTTGTTGTATTGTTCATCCGGTATTTGTTTTCCGGTCTTATGTGGAATCCCAAAAGTGGATTCTGCTCTAATATAGTACAATTTTTTCTCTTTGTTGGCCAGCTAGACGGCTTAAAGTGTTTTTTAGGTAGGTAGGATTACTCTATTGTTTGCGGCCAGTGCCTCCAAACGATTTATACAACATACTACTTTTTTTTGTTGCAGCATCGAGAGTTATGCTCATTGGCTGCTTTTTTATTTTAAATAATAATAGCCTCGGGTCTACCCAAGAAACGGACGATACATAACACTTTAAAATTTAATATATAAATATGTAACGATAAACGAGTATCACATACAGCTAAAACTTACATCTAATATCACAGATGAGTTGTAATTACTAACCTAATATCACAAAAACTTAAAACTAGTATTACAGGTGGCATCGGAATTGTAAATGCTCCGGAGTCTAAACCTAAGCTAATATCACAGAAAATTTAAAAACTAATAACACAGATGACACTGTGGGTGTAAATACTTCGGTGTTAGAACCTAAACTAATTTCTCAGATGACACCGGAGTTGTAAGACAGTCTGGTGCCAGAACCTAAGTTAATATCACAAATCAAGCATGTATAAAAAATATTGTGACACAAATAAGTACTAATGAATAAATTAACACTAAAAGGTTAAAATAAGAAAACTAAACAAAACTAAAAATTGTGGTTACTCTTATATTTTTTCAAGAGTCTTGCAGGAAATTGAGACATTTGCCTTCTAATTCCAGGCAGTTTGAGAGAACAGAAGCCACATTATCTGGGAGCTATAGCCTATATAGGCGTCGTATTCCTGTAGTATGTGCTTCACCGGTTGTGACACGTAACACAATTTGGTTGCGACCAGTTCGTCGGGAGATAGCAGTTAGTGTGCCCTATGCGTAAAAGGCGGCTTCCTTTCACCTAGTAAGATCTTTTGGAGACTTCCAAGTTGTCATAGAGAACTTCATGTTCTTGAACTTACTTTTAAAGTCGTTCTACTGTAGTTGTCAGTCCTCGATGACTTTTGTGATTATGAACGATTTAAGAGCATTGCGGCTTACGGATGTTCCGCATTTGCTGCCTGACAGGCAGCTCGTTTCCTTTGATGCTCACATGCGCCGGCGTCCAGACGAAAATCTTCATTTGTACGCGGGACAATTGTAACACCGTGGCTTGTATGAGCTGGACCCACGGATCGACCGAGTATATAGTATTTGTACTCAGGATGGCACTTATTGAGTCGAAATCGCGTATAGTTTGGAGGTACACTCGCGAACTCATGTAGGAAGCAGGATTATGTTGGTAAAGCAAGCGCTACCAACCCCGCGACCCGTTTTTGAACCATCAGTGTACACTCGCGGAGAGTCAGGGTATTCGGCGACTAAGTTCAAAAACTTTCCCCTAAAGACAGCGGGATAAGTGTCGCATTTCTTAGTAAGGTCAGGTCCATGCGTGTCCCGAATCAGCTAAACTAAATAATCACTACTTCATTACTCCATTTTGAAATAAATTGTTCAAAAATTTACCTTAGATTTGGATCGAACCCACAACCTATGGATTTTATGTCCACTGCTTATAAGTTTCTGTATTATGTATTAATTGGCATTATGCAAAATTATATATATATATATAGAGAAAATCAGCAAAGTGCCTGATCTCTGGTGTTACATTTTGAATTGCTCAAATGGGGAAAACAAAATCCATGTGATATGTCAGTAAATTAAAATAATACATATTTACCACTGACATATATGTTTTTTGTTGTCATTTTTTGTTATAATAATTAAGAATTTTAGGTACTTTTTTCTAAATTTCTTACAGAACATTTCACACTCATTGACACTCATCGCGTGGGTTTTGTTTTCTCCATTTGAACATCATAAAAGCGCCATCTATTGGTTCTTTATTTTTGCCTATATGTTATGTGTCAAAATAATACACACTCTATGCAGATTTTTGTTTATAATTTAATTGCCATAGATGTCTAAATATATATGGTTTGTGAATAAGATAAGTTGAATAAAATACTTTTCTTATTATATTTCTGGAGTTTTAATTTTATAATATTCAGAATGAGTATTCTACCATATTCAAATCAAATCAAATATTGAAATGAACTATATTTCTGAATATTTTTGCAGTATTTTTTTAAACAATGCACAATCTTCAGCTTCCAATTTCAATCATTTTATCCGACTTAAAAAAAGTAGGAAATTCTATGTTCGAATTTATGTATGTTTAATTCAAGCTATCTAAGAAACATTCTGTTAGCATTTTGCAACATTTCTCAATTATCAACAAACACATTTGACACTCTCGATATTTTAGAGCAGTAGTTTGCAAACTTTTTTCTTATTTCTCAAAATGTTACAGCTTTTGGCAATATTTTGCAATTTTTTTAACATAGAACAGTTAATAACAGTTTCTTAGATATTTAAAACGTTTGGTAAAATTTTTTTGTTACTTTATAAAAATTCGGAATATTTGGATACAGTTTTTTAACATTTTTTTAACATTTCTTTTGATCTTTTGAAATAATTATAGGTGTTATCTTTTGACATTCTCTTAATTTTTTTTTATTTTCTCAAAATATTGATAAGATTGTATCAACATTTTTTACATAAGGTTTTTTTTTATTTAATAGTTTTTGCAAGACAAAATAACTAACTAACTGACTTCATTCAATATTTAAATGTTTGAAGTAAAACTTCTTTAAAGGGACTTTCCAAACCGCGTCATATAAATGCAACGTTTTATGACGCGAATGCAACGTTTCATGACGCAAAAGCTGAGAGAGAAATAACAAAAGATATAATATATAAACATATTATTTTATGTGAACCTTACACGATTGATCAATTTATTAATTTTTGTAAAACGCCGTAATATGTATTTTGTATTTTTAATTGTGTTTCCTTCACTTATTTTACGTAACCTGCAGTATGTTTGTCTTATATAATATTTTGTTTTATGTAAAATAAATATTATTATTATTAATAAAGATGAGTTGAAATAGAATTGGTGGTGGTTCTGCTAATGGCGCGTGGTGAGTGGCGAGTCGTGGAGAGAGGCGAGTCATAGAGAAAGAGAGAGAGAGAGAGAAAGAAAGAGAAAGAGAGAGAGAGAGAGAGAGAGAGAGAGAGAGAGAGAGAGAGAAGGATATAAAATAGATGCATTGAAATGAAATTGGAGATGAGTGTAGTTGATGGCACGTGGTGGATGACGCGTCGTGGAATGTGAGTTCTAAGTGGTGGGTTATAAGAGAGAAAGAGAGAGAAGAAAGGTATAAAATAGACGCATTGAAATGAAATTGGTGATAGATGTGGTTGATGGCGCGTCATGGATTGTGAGTAGCAAGCGGTGGCTTATGAGTAGTGGGTTCTGGGTCGTGGGTTTTGGGTCGGCGGTTGAGTGTTGTGGATTGCGGGTTGTGAGTCATGGGCTGTGGATTGTTGGTCTTGGGTTGCAGGAGGTCGCGGATTGTGGGTTGTAGGTGGCGTGTTCTGGGTCATTTTTAAATAATAGATATATTTATATAATTTATAATATTTTAAATATATTGTTACTATTTTGTGATGCTATATTTCGAACTTTTCTCTCTATTTCATGGCTTTTTAATGTTTCTTATATTGATATGTTAATTTTTTAAAATTTTTCCTTTTTATTTATTTGCTTTATTTGACATTTTATCAATATTTTAGTATTGTTGTTAATATTTCGACGATTTTCTTGATTATTTAATTTGTAATTTTATTTATTTTTGTTATTTCAATATTTTTTAATTTTACCCATTTATCTTTCCTAAATCAGTTTCAATTTGTTACTGTCGTATAATTTAATACGGAGAATGCACAGATTTTAATGCATGTATTTATCGAACAAGAAGCAAAACAATGAAAGAATTTGTATGATTCATCAATGGGGGCAAAAGAAATGAGACGGCTGTGTTGAATAATTAAGTTAAATTACAATTTAATTAATTAAGCACAATATGTTGTTCGGTATCCAATTATGGCAATCGGGTAGCTGTAAATCGTTCCTGGTTGCGATCTGCTGCTTTTTATTGATTTTGATTGTCGATGTTGGGGAATTCAAAAATGGCAAATAGAGGAATAAGCTAATGGGGAATGGCATTGTCTCTTCCGAGTAACTGTAGTGCCTGAAAAGGCAGCTGAAGCTGTGCAGGTTCGATGACTAGTTCTTGTGTAGACGGCACATGAGGAATACCAGTAATTTATAAGAAACACACACACAATCTAGATACTGCATCAACAATATCTCGGTGTCTAAGCGGCCTACACTGGCCAGTGTCATCGACTTGTCGCCATATTAATATCGCGTGTCTCAACTATACACAGTGTCTTCATTCTTAAGGAAAGCTTGTTTTAATCTCGCTACTTATATAGAAGACGTTTCTAATTAAAAAAAGGAGAAATAATTACGACCGATCAGGCAATTTGAAATACTATAACATAATACAATCCTTTTGTCAGGCAGTCAACTTTTACGCTGATTATTTTTTTGCGCGGTCACCCAACTGAAAACAATCGTTAGGACAAAAGGAGAAGAAAACAAGTCTATTAAAATGTATATATGGTAGCGTTTAAAGTTTAGTGGCAACCGTTGCGAGCTATTTACCTACTCCAATTAAAGACTGATAGACGATTATTGTTCCTATAACAATTCTAACTTTCACCGATCTGCTTGTGGCAGCAGGACGGACCGGACGGACTCTCCTGTTGTGCAGCAGCTCCTCGCATTGCGAAACGTCAACCTTTCTTATAAGGGCATCCCATTATTGTGCCTACACCATACACCATATACCTATATATGTTAATTTCACATTCTATTATTTATACTTTATCATAAATTGCATCCAATAAAACGCGCATTAATTGCATCCTCCATTTATCAAACGCAATCATAAACACAACGCACACCCGGCGACCAACAATAAAAACCCGGCAATAACATCAATATCACACACATATCATGTTTAACTACAATTGAACCGTAATTGATGCACGGAATAAACATGGTAAAAGTACATTGCATACAATAATACCCAGGGACTTTCTAAATATTTGTATAATTGTTATAAATGTTGCAAATGCCAGATCTTCACATTATTATTAATTATTGCTTTTCTTCTTTTCAGGTAAATTTGCAACTTTCATATCATGCCACACGATATATTAGTGCTGGTAAGTTATCTTCTAATGATATTCAATGCATAATTCAATTGATGTAAAATACTTTAATCGATTATATGAAGGGGCAACAAGGCTATTAGCCACCATCTTTATTGAGTAATGCCAATTTAAACTAAAATATTAACTCAATCTTTTTAATTAATTCGTTTTGCGTTCATTTGATACACAGAACAAACATATATAATATGGATTAACACATTTCACAAGTTAATTTGATTTAAATTTTAATGTTGCTAATAGCCTTTTTGCACAGAGTTTTTTACATATTTAATAAAGAATATGGCAATTCTTCTTATGCTGAATTTACCCAAGCAATTTAGCATTAAAAATAAATTTAGTATTAAACATAACATTAGATATAGACGTGATGAATTTATGCAAAGAGGTTGAATATAAATTTAAGGATTTACGCATGCGCGTGTTAACGGACGGTTGTGTTTTTCTTGCACCCAACAAATTTTCTACAAAAAATGCATTTTAGCCGTTTGCAAATGGACTATATTTATTTTATCACTAAAATATGTTTATTTATTATGGTGTAGTGTACACATAGATGCCACATTACCATAAAACCGCTCCTCACCGAATTGTTTCCTAACGTAGCTTTTGACGTTAATAGCTGCTCGCTCACATAACGCATGCGTATTAGAAGAAGAATTTGGGCAATATTACGAACTTTCAAGGCCAAATCTTAAAGCCAATGTTAAATTTCTGTAAATGGGTATATGAAAACTCCAGTATTTAACTTGTTAGTGTTAAATCTAAATTTATTACTAATGCTAAATCGGTTCCATAAATTCACCATTATTTGAACAGTAATATTATTCTGAAAATTATGAAAACGTTTTATGAAATTCAAAAATATTATTTCAATTTACAGGGGTCGTTCTACTAGCTTTAAACTGTGTGCAAATACTTTGAAGCCACCTCTAGTGGTACTTATTAAGAACCGTTTAATTTTTCAGTTAATAAGGTTAAAAACTTGAATGAAATTTGCGATCTTTCTTGTTCTTGGTATAAAACATTTTTTTTCTTATAAAAATTTCTTCTTATTTTGTTTTATTTATTTTGTCTTCACTTTTTGGAAAAATGATTTTTATAAAAAAATAGAAATAAAAATACAAAAAAATTATATGGAAATTTGTTACGGATGATTTTTTACAAATTTTTTGTGAAAATAAAATGTTGAGAAATAATTTAATATTTTTAAAAAATACAAGTGGTTACTATTAATATAGAAAACAAACAAATTTATCGTATTTAAAAACAATTAGTTCTTTTCTTTTCTATATTTACACATTATTTGTCTAATTTTTATTTGAAAGGGCTCTTTTGATCGTTTAATAAGAGAACCAAGGTACTTCCAATGGCGCCTATGAGAGATTTACTTAAATGCAAATGTGTCATAATTATGTAAATACTTTTAAAACGATTAATTCTTTTGTTTTCTCTATTTATACATTATTTGTCTAATTTTTATTTGACAACGCCCTTTTAATTGTATAATGAGAGAACTAAGGTACCAACCAATGTCACGTATGAGAGATTTCCTTGAACGCAAATATGGCATATTGATATAAATACTTTAAAAGCGATTAATTCTTTTGTTTTCTATATTTGTACATTATTTGTCTAATTTTTATTTGAAAGCGCCCTTTTAATTGTTTAATAAGAGAACCAAGGTACCACCAAAGCCACCTATGAACGATTTACTTAAATGCAAAAGTGTCATAATTATATAAACACTTTAAAAGCGATAAATTCTTTTGTGTACTATATTTATACAGTATTTGTCTAATTTTTTTTGAAAGGGCAATTTTATTGGTTTAATTTGAGAACCAAGGTACCACCAATGCCACCTATGTGAGATTTACTTAAATGCAAATGTGTCATAATTATATAAATACTTTAAAAACGATTAATTCTTTTGTTTTCTATATTTGTACATTATTTGTTTAATTTTTATTTGAAAGCGCCCTTTTAATTGTATAATGAGAGAACCATGGTACCAACCAATGTCACCTATGAGAGATTTACATGAATGCAAATGTGGCGTAATGATATAAATACTTTAAAAGCGATTAATTCTTTTGTTTTCTATATTTGTACATTATTTGTCTAATTATTATTTGAAAGCGCCCTTTTATTTATATAATGAGAGAACCAAGGTACCACAAAAGCCACCTATGAGAGATTTTCTTAAATGCAAATGTGTCAAAATTTTATAAATACTTTAAAAACGATTAATTTTTTTGTTTTCTATATTCATACATTATTTGTCTAATTTTTATTTGAAAGGGCCCTTTTAATTGTTTAATAAGAGAACCAAGGTACAAAAAAACCACCTATGAGAGATTTACTTAAATGCAAGTGCGTCATAATTGTATAAATACTTTAAAAGCGATTAATTGTTTTGTGTACTATATTTATACATTATTTGTCTAATTTTTTTTGAAAGGGCCATTTTATTGGTTTAATAAAAAAACCAAGGTACCATCAATGCCACCAATGAGAGATTTACTTAAATGCAAATGTGTCATAATTATATAAATACATTAAAAACGATTAATTCTTTTGTTTTCTATATTTATACATTATTTGTCTAATTTTTATTTGAAATAGCCCTTTTAATCGTTTAATAAGAGAACCAAGGCACCACCAATGCCACTTATGAGAGATTTATATAAATGTAAATGTGTCATAATTTTATAAATACTTTAAAAGCGATAAATTCTTTTCTGTACTATATTTATAGATTATTTGTCTAATTTTTTTTTGAAAGGGCCATTTTATTGGTTTAATAAGAGAACCAAGGTACCACTAATGCCACCTATGTGAGATTTACTTAAATGCAAATGTGTCATAATTATAGAAATACTTTAAAAACAATTAATTTTTTGTTTTCTATATTTATACATTATTTGTCTAATTTTTATTTGAAAGTGCCTTTTTAATTGTTTAATAAGAGAACCAAGGTACCAACCAATGTCACCTATGATAGATTTACATATATGCAAATATGTCATAATTATATAAATACTTTAAAAACAATTAATTCTTTTGTTTTCTATGTTTATACATTATTTGTCTAATTTTTATTTGAAATGTTTCATAATTATATAAATACTTTAAAAAATTCATAGTTGTTTAAAAAAACTGTTTGTTGCTTATATACAGCATGCTTTTTGTGACAGTCTTTCAATATTAAATTTATTATTTTCCTCTATAATTACAAACAGATCAATTTTTATATATCAGATTCCAGTTACAAATGAAGATTGTGCACGAATTACACTGGAAATTGCACTAGTGCTAGAATTACACCGAAAATTGCAATTGTGCATACATTAAAAAATCAAACTTGACAAATTAATTGTTATTTGTCAGTGTCAGATGCATAACCCCATCAATGTACACAAATCGGATTAATTAATATCTGCCAGTATTCGATATTTATAACAAATTTAATTTCTCCGGAAAGTCTGCTAAATATATTTCGTGTAATAAAAGTTATCTAGAAAAATTTGCATTCAAAATATGGTTGTTCCAAAGAAACCGCATTAATTTTTTTTAATAAATTATAACACAACTTTTTATATATCTTATCTATTTATATGATATTTAGAATCCACCGGCACACATCCATATATTTATCTAACTTTCTCTTAAGCGTACACCTTCAACAAGTGGACAATCAATTTTATCGTCAATGTAAAAAAAAACAACTGTTTATACATCTTATCACGAAAAATATTAATTTAACCGGACTAGTTTCGACCAATTACGGTGATCAATAAAATACTTTCCTTATTATATTTGTGGAGTTTTAATTTTATAATTTTCAGAATGAATATTGTTAAATTCCACTATATTCCGACATCAAATATTGAATTAATTTAGTTAGTTAAGTTTTACTTGTACGTAAAACGTTTATTTTGTTGAACTAACAAAAACAACAAAGAACTTATTTTTTTGCAATCTACAAATCTTCTGATGATCATAATTTTCAGGCATTTTGTAACATTTATTTTTCTTTGTAATAAAACGTAAAAATTATAATGATCAAAAGATTTATTACCTTTTGGGAAGAAAACTCTGATTATACTTTATTTTAAATTTTGTAATCATCACTTCAATCATCGATAAGGTAATTGAATAAGCGACGTTTAAAGTAATAAGTAATAACCATTGATGATACAGACAAGGTGCGCTCATATCCAAACAAAAACATTTAATTAAATAAATATATCTTATCTTAAATTTACGTGATTGTTGCGCGCTTGAGATTAAAATCCTAGTTAACCATTTGAAGATTCTAGTAATGAGGTAAAACGAGAATCTCACAGAATAATTAAAATTCTTATGGGCATTTTGAAATTTTCCATTGCCGCATTTAATGACAATACGTATCTACACACTAGCGGTTTAATTCTTTCTCAAACGAGTACAATTTATATTATACAATGTATTTTAAGATAACAACATTCGTGGCTTTGATACAAACGCACACATTTTTAATTTCAATGAAATGTAAAATGATAAATACTTAAAACTCAGACAGTATAATAAAACTTAAATAAATTGAATTCTTAATAATTTGTTTACTTGTCCTAATTTAAGCTACAAAAAATGCAATAAAAATTACAAACCATGGTTTGGTATTTTATTCAACTTATCTTATCCATAAAGTACGGTTTGGTATTTTATCCAACTTATGGTTTGTGAATAAGATAAGTTGAATAAAATACTTTTCTTTTTATATTTGTGCAGTTTTAATTTTTTAATTTTCTGTATGAACTAAAATAATATTTACAAACTGTTTATATGCTAAGTTACCCACTCTAAAATAGAATTTGAAAAATAATAAAGAATGGTAAATGTATACCGCTTTTTTTTACACAATTAAAAACCTAAATATTTCATAATATTATGCGCACGCGTCTTGCTTAAATTGCATGCAGAAAACAAATCCATGCTATATTTGTCGTGATGAAAGAAATTATGCAAAATTGTTTAAAACAAACATGTTTCATATTTATTTAAATCCAATTTATTGTTCTTTGATTTTATTAAATATTTTTGGTTATTTTAACAGGTTTAACCAACTTCTGCATTTCATCAATAAGTATGAAATAAAACAATTTATTGTGTTTTTTATTACGAATTTATTAATGTATTGGAGAGAATAAATTGGTGATAAAAACTTAGTAAATTGTTTTATTTCATAAGAATGGATTATCACATAGTAACGGTCACTTCAATTAAACAAGTAAACAAAATATTGCAAAAAATGTGAACAGGAAAGGTCAAAGTTTGCATTTAATTGGCAAGGATACAGTGAACGAAACTAATTGTCTTCGCATTTGCAGGAAATAATGTACCATATTTTTGGATCCAGATGCTATGTTAATTGTTTGGCAGTGTCGCCGTTCCTGTAATTGTTCGCCTGGGTGAGAACAGATGTGTGAACTTAATTATAACATAACATTTTATTATTCTAAATATATTTTAATTGAATTTGGAATTTATTTACCAACACAATAATTACACAAGCGGAATTAAATGATAAATGGATAAAACATTTCAATTGATATTGCAAAAGGAAAACACAATAACTCGTTAGCTGTGATTAATAATTGCCGTGGAAAAATGTGATTTGAAAGTATGCTAGACATTTGTAAATTGATAAACTGAACGTCTCTAACTAATGGGCAAATGTAATAATTTTCATTGGTATTCAAGTAAAAATGCCGTCGCTCATCATGAGTAAGTAATTTCAGATAATACACTTGTTTCCTTATTTTGATACCATTAAAACGAAAGTTAATAGCGCATTAAATTTAATTGCTCTTCATAAAAACATTAAAATTGTTCAATCGAATAACAAGTGTGTTGTGTATTTATTCCGTTGTGCAATCAAATATTAACCTTTCCCGCCCCCATTATGAAATGCCGCGAATGCATTTTTAATGGCCCGTCTGCTGAATTTGTATTCAATGCGAATTAATTGGTCGGAATTGAATAATATCGATAAAAGTGTTCGATTCGAGAATTTCTACGGTTGCGAGAGATGATTTGTGATGGGAGCCGGGCGCCTACGACATCACAACTAATTAATTATTAAGTGTGAATTAACATTTTTATTAAAATGTCTTTTTGTGTGAATGCCTGCCGAGCAGTGCTGAAACTTATTAATATTTATGCTGTTACTTCAATACGCATAATTTTTCATATGTTTATAAATCGTTTCTAAACACGATACTACTGAAATGTTATTATTCAACGAGCGTGAGCTGATTACTAGATTTATTCAGATTTATAATTATATCCGAATCGATATCGTTTTGGATAAGTATAATGAATGCATAGGGGCGGATCGCCGGGGAATTTACATAAGTAACCATGCAAACTGAAGACTCCAAAAAAATCGACAGCATTCTCGTTTTCAACTCTTTTGCATACCAATTGAATAAATAAAATTGTTCCAGTTGCCGTAAAATTTTACAAAAAAATTTTATAAATTTTTAAATAATTTCTTGTTAAAAGTCTAAAAAAAAGATGCAAGTAATACTTAATTGCCGACAAAAATATTTTTTATTAATTATAAAACAAAATAAAACATTTTTTCACAACTTTTTCACGAATATAAATTTATTATTTAGAGCTATGTCAATAATATAAATTTATTTGATATTGTCTTGTCCATCTTTTTGGTAAAACTTCTTAATAATAAGGGTTGAAAAGGCACTTGGTGTATGTTTTACTGTATTTTAATTTTAATTTATTTTAACATGTTTTGATTCCATACAATCATTGTCAAGATACAAATCGTACTAATACTAAATAATTATTTGAATCTGGACAATGATTGTATGAAAGTATTATTTGTAAATAATAGTATATATAGTATTATTTGTATCTTGCCAATGATTGTATGTAATCGAAACATGTCGAAATAAATAAATCAGCAAAGTGGCTGACATCTGGTGTTAAATTTTGAACTGCTCAAATGGGGAAAACAGAATCCATGAGCTCAATGTTATTATAAACTGTCACGTGTCATGGCGGCTTTTAAAATAACCTCAACAACATAAACAATACATTATATCAATTTTACACAATGAAAAACAGTTTTTAAGGCTGGACACTGAACAAGTGTCCAGCCTTAAAAACCGTTTTTCTTCATTAATATACTTATTTCTATTAGCAAAATAATTTATTTTATCCATAATTCAGATTTCAATGGCTGCCATTGATCATATGGGTTTCTTTTCCCCATTTGAAGATCTGAAAAGGGCCATCTATTGGATTTTGCTTTTCTTCTATTAAAATTAAAATACAGTAAAACATACACCAAGTGTCGTTTTAACCCTAATCAATATAAATTGGTTAAAAAAGTATTAGTCATTATTTTGCCCATTTAAGTTTTACCGTGTTTGTTGCAAAATTAATAACAAATTAATTTTTAAATTTATTACAGTGCTATATACTGGGTATTAATTAATGTTGAGGACATTACAGTCTGATTCATACAAAAAGTTAGTATAAAATTATGGTCTAAAATTCTTTCGTTTTAAAAATTCGATTGATTCGGCTTTTACTTGTTGGAATTCCATAATTATGGTATTGAGGTAAAGAAAATATCTTATACAAATTCCAAAAATTTTGTTTCACCACACAGTGGCATCATCAGGCGATGAATCTGATTCATCAGATTCATCGCCTGATGATGCCACTGTATAGTGAAACATTGTTGCAAAAAATAATAAAAGTTTTTGGAACTTGTAAAAGATATTTTCTTTACTTTAATACAATCCTTCTTTTTAATGTAAAGGGTATTTTTTTCCACAATTTTGAGGATTAGACCATCACTTTATAGAAACTTTTTGTCTTAGAATCAGGCGAGAAATGTCCCTATGTAATAAGTAATGACTCCCCGATATTAATTAACATCATGTATAATGCTAAGAATAAATACAAAATAAAAAATAATAGATATTTAAACAAATAAAAATCCACTTCGTCCAATTTCCCAACAAAAACAGTTTGGTGATTGATGCCCTTTCAACAAATTTGCATTCAAATATTAAAATAAATTAGATTTATAAAAAGATCGATTAAATTTACTTGGGTCCCACACATTAATATTCAGAATTAATTTTATTTACTGTTGAAATTAAATATATGATTTATTTTATTTATTTTTGGCAGTTTAAACTAATAATTTTTTTTGTACCGCGTACTTCTTCATCTAAAGAAGAATTAACCGTTTTTATTCAAAATAAAACAATTTACTAAGTTTTTACCACAAAAATAAAATTGTTTTATTTTATAATGAAGTACCACGTAGTAAAGGTCGAAACCTTCCTTACGTTTTTATTCAATGGCCAATGGCACTAATCTGATTAACGGTCCTTGGATCAAGTTGTTTTGTTTGGGCAAGGTCACCACACAAGCTTTAGGGTAATGATGAATTGCCTCCCCCTTCCCAATCTTCATTTCAGCTGAGGAACCAAATCGTCGCGCATTATAACTAACGATCCAATTTCTAGCTGTTTTGCCTCAGGAGTGTTCCATTTATGCCTCTGTTGGAGGTTATGTCAATATGCTCAGAAATCTTGATGTAAATGTTACAATAATTGCCATCGGCTCAAACGTGCAATATTTAAAGAGGTCAAATTAGGACATTTGGACCTTCCATGGTTAAGAAGTGGCCAGGAGTAAGTTCTAATAGATCGTTGGGATTTGTACTCAATGGATTTGCCAATTTAAGATGAACTCGATTTGACATAAAAATGTATAAAACTCATGGAATTTTTGGACAAGATGGCCCTTTACCGATTCAACGCCAACCTCCCAATTCCGCTAAAGTACGGTGCAGCAGGAATATTAAATTACGTTCGGTATCCAATGCTGCTTTAACCCTTTCAAGACTGCAGATGAAGTTATTAATTTATTGCAATCAGTTTTCTGTTTTTGCAATTTAAAGAGACTAGCTGCAAAAAGACCAATTAGCTCCGCTTGGAGCGACATAGCTTCATCTCTTGTTCTACTACCTGATATCACATTATCTACGTAAATGTTAGATTCTACGATTTCTGCTGCACGGGGATATCTAAGTTTTTCAAATTCAAAGTGACCAGCTGCAGAGAGACCAATTAGCTCCTTTTGGAGCGACAGAGCTTCATCAATTGTTCAAATTCGAAGTGACCAGCTGCAGAGAGACCAATTAGCTCTTCTTGGAGCGACAGAGCTTCATCTCTTGTTCTACTACCTGATATCACATTATCTACGTAAATGTTAGAATCTACGATTTCTGCTGCACGGGGGTATTCAAGTTTTTCTAATTCAAAGTGACCAGCTGCTGAGAGACCAATTAGCTCCTTTTGGAGCGGCAGAGCTTCATTAATTGTTCTACTATCTGACTTCTCAGTATCTATGTAAATGTCAGACCAGCTGCAGAGAAACCAATTGGCTTATTTTGGAGCGACAAAGTTTCATCTAATGTTCTACTATCTGAGATCACATTATTTACGTAAATGTCAGACTCTATAATTTCTGCTGCATGCGGGTTACTAAGTTTTTCAAATTTAAAGTGATCAGCTGCAAAGAGACCAATTCGCTGCTTCTGGAGCGACAGAGCTTCATCTATCGTTTTGACATCACATTATCTACGTTAATGTCAGACTCAACTTTTTCATCAGTTTCAATGTGCGTAAAGCCAAAAATGGAACGGACCATACATCGCCGTATTTAGTATGTAATCCTGAACCGATCATTCCAAAGAAAAAAGCCAAACAATTTTCTGGTACTTTTACCATCTTTTTAATCAAAATTTGACGATACATTTGATTAAATCACAAAAATGTTTTCTTATTGAGTTGATATTTTAATAAAATCGTTACAATTTTGTTACAAATAGCGAGGAATCATTTAATGACAAATCATTAGAGCGTTTGGCCCATGAAAAGACCACGCAATTTTGCTGGGGTACAAACGGGATGGTGTGACAAAAACATTTGCGACAGCGCATGAACTTCTACCGCTAATGACTTATGACCACTATCTATCTAGATAATCCTTCATGAAGTTATGATAATGTCATCTCAAAGCTTCATTTTGCTGCAGACGCTGCTCTAAGGATAAAAACGATTTGATGCGATTGTTCTCAAATTAGGAAATGTGCAAGTTTGGTTTATGAACGGCAAAGTCGACATATCGAGAAATGTTGCTCAGACTTTAATACATCGGGATTCAATTTGGATGCTATATGCGTTTCTTCCAACAAAAAATTTAATTATTTCTTCTATTGAATGAACCGATGTTAAACAACATAAAATAGAATCAAGAGAAGTGGGTTTGCATTATATCAATCCCATAAGAATCCAACAAAAATTTGTCATTAGTGCAACAGGTTTGCCGGGTTTTCAAGTTAGTCGACCTATTTGAAATACATCCGATCTCAGTAACATATCCACTTATATGTTAGAGTTAGTGTCGGCATGATTGAGATTATAAATGTGGGAGCACATTTATTTATTGAAAATGATTGTTCTGGTGAGCTAGTACGAATGTTTGTAGAGAAAACAAATATTTTTTATTTAGAGAATGGATGTAGCAGTTAGTTCTGCTAATAGAGGTACAAGGCGGAAACATTGCTACACACCTTGGATGGGAGTAGTATATGGTTACGGTTAGATCCCAGAGCACGTAATAATTTTTGACTTGCACCGTTGAGTAAAACTGGAGTTTTTGAAAAAAAAAATTACAGAAGCAGTGGGTAAAAGATGTAAAAGAGCCAAATTTGTTGCGATTTGAGCTAGAAAGTTAATTGAATTTGTAGTTGTTTCCCGATTTGCAACCAAACTCCACTCATCCGTAGACAAACTTGCAGGCAGAGCTTTATTTGATTATTGCTTTTTGCTGAAATCTAGTAAAGTATGATGCTTAGCATTAAACTTGCGACAACTCGATGTTGAAGAACAGTTGTTCAATCGATGGTTTCCTCAGAGAAACTAAAGGTCTCTTACAAAGTAAGTATCTCTCTTGCAGATTTGTCTTTAAAAACATGCAACATTTATAGATTCCGAACGCAAAGAACATTTGATGCATTTAGAGCTAGATTTTGGTTTGAAAATTTTGACACTTTAATGATCAATCAAACTTATTGATTTAGGCTCGTTTGTCCGGCTACCAATGCCTTTGCATGTTTATCAAGAAATTCAGTTAATAGCAAATAAATTGGAATTGCATTTCCACTATGCTGCAGTTGGAACTATCTAATTTTTGAATTAATAAATAAGATTAAATCCCAATGTTGCACTGGAAAAACAAGTATTTTTTTTCATATTCTTACTGCTTTAATAATACCCGTACGAGGTACCAATAAAAAAATATTGTTGGTGTAAACTAACAAAAAACAAATAAAATAAATCATATATTTATTTTTCCCAGTAAAACAAATAAATTGTAAATATTAATATGCGAGGTTTAATCAAAATTGTTTCTTTTTAATGACAACTTAATTAGCGACTTGTTTTGACGTTCATTTGTCATTATCTACAGGACTGGCGTCATGAGGGTTTCCGGCCCCTCGCTTTGTCCGCCGTAGTTACCATAGTTATAAATTCTGGACCAATAAATTTGAGTATAGTAATCAGTTCAATATATTGATTGTATAGTACAACTAACATAGCGCGGCCTCTGGAAGGCGTTTTAGCGCAACTATAGAATAAGACGCATAACACAAGAGTGGTCTAACGTATGCCCAGAGATAAAATTGGAGCTACTTTTATCTCTAGACCTCTTTCGAGTTATGCGTCCTTTTCTATTGTTGCGCGAAAACTCCTTCTATAGGCCACGCTATGTTAGTTGTACTGTACCTGGCGATGAAAGTCAGTTTAAAAAAGTCTATAAAAACACATGTTTCGAATCTGTTGATCTCAATTTGTAAATTATGGAGTAATTTGCCAGCATCTACAAAATATTTGATGTTTGGTATTTGGTGGAAAGAGGTTTAGAGTATGTTCAGAGTCAAAAGTAGTGCTGGTTTTGTCTTTGGACATACTCTAGACCAGGATTGTCCAACCTTTTTGATGTTTGGGGCCTCATTTTAGTACGTTTTAGTAATAGAAAGTGTTTAGGGGCCGCAGCAACCAAAATTGTACATAGTAAAGCACACTACATTTATTGATGAATATAAAAAAAACACATGTATAAAAATAATTAATACGAAATACTAGTACAATACGTATATTTATCCAAAAAACATAACAATTTTACTAAAAAGTAATTAAATGCATTGCTTGTGGGCCCCATTAATACTTACAGAGGGTTGGACAACCCTGCTCTAGACGTTTCCTTTGTTATACGTCCTATTCTATCGTTGCGCAAAAACGCCTTCCATAGACCAACGGTGCCCATTTCTTCGATTTGTGGTCTATCTCGTAAAGGGGTTTCAGCATGTTAAATTGGTCAACGTATCTCATAAATTTGTTGTAATCATTGATGAGCGCAGGTCATGGTACATCTCCTTTTGAACCATTCATGTGGTTTCGAAATGACCTAGGTTGTGAAATATTTTGTCGTTCTGGAAAAAAATGCATTTTTGTAACTTCGCAAAAGTTTGCAAAGTTTTCTACATATTTTTCGAAAATTTCGTTATCTTTCCGATTTGAAACATTTGTGACATTTATTAATGCAACTCAGAAAACTAGAATCTTGTCTAGAAAAACGTCACTCTGGGCACGCACAGATTAGAACAATACAGTGGATTAATGCTGTTAATATGAAAAAAAAATAAACAATAAAGTTTAATGATTTGTTTATAAAGATATAATAAAAAATATGCAAATGAAGGTACCTGTTGGATAATATATAAATGAACGACCTTTAGAAATATGCACGCGACCTCATTTGACATAAAAACAAATACGTATGTCTCAGGGCGCCAAGAAACCAGTTCTGGAGAGGCAAAATTCGACAGCACACATTCTAATGCCCACATTGCATTGTGCGATTTCAAAACCGTAAAGAATTGTAACGTTTCGCCTGCGATTGTTAGTATCGCCGTCGTCGGGCCCCTTGCGGTTCGCCGATGTGTAATCATTCATTAATCAAACCTGCGATCGGCAATAATTTTCCGAACGAGGCCGCCGCAATTTGACGGACAGTTTAAACAATATCCCTCACAATATATACGGCTTATATTAATAATCGTAAGCAATTGAAGCTTTTTAATGTTATTATGTTGCCACACATGCACCTGACTACGCATTGTCTGACCTTATTGTCCCCCTTAAGCTATATGACCACACACACAACATATCAGTGATTATCCTCCAGAATGCAAATGTTTATTTCGATAATAGCCTTCTTGATTTATGACAATTGGATGTAATCATAAGACGAATGAAAATGAAAGTCGAACGGTTATTATTCCGTCGGCCTTTTGTGGATTCTCAAAGAAATGTTGCAACGGTTTTTGCACAAGATGCATGCGCTCGGTCAATGATTCCGCATTGTTTTTGATCGGACTCTCTCAAAATTCGATTAATTACGTTCGGATTGCAACAAGGATCGTTGCAACACTTACTCAATACTCTAAACGTCAATTTATATCAATAAAACATATAATCATGTTATACATTAGATTGCTTCATTTTATGTCCTGAATAATTTATGCATTAAAATAATACAACTGATATATAAAATTTGTTCTAAGCTTTGAATGGTGTTTACAAATTTTTGTTCAAATTTCAAACAAAATCATTAAATAGATTTAATTTACTTTACATTTTAAATCTTGTTTGTTAGTTTTATTCATTTGTTTAACATACGGTTTTCATTTAATACATTTTTCAAGTAAAATTTTAATAGCGTGAGTGATAGATGAATGGGTCCAAAAAAGAGCTGGTTGAGATGAAACAATTTGAGGGGTTAGAGGCGGGGGTAAATACATTCAGCGATTGGGGAAGATAGTTAGACTAAAGACGCGTACAAAACTTCCTTTGCCAATAATATTTAAAAAAAACTTATTTACGTACTATTATTATCTAGCAAAAATGTTTGCTAGATAATAATTATTTAAATTATATTTATTATTATCTAGCAACATTTTTTTGCTAGATAATAATAAATAGTAAATTCCTCCACAGATTATTTTGTGCAAATACTTCTTTAATATTTATTGGTATATTGTTACAATAAGCTGAAAGTTATTTCTGTATTATTTCCAAGATAATTTTCACCGCAAACAATAACAAGCAGAAAAGAAAAAGTATGAAATATTTAAAGTGATCCATAGTTGAGTGCAAAAAAATCGGAATGTAATTGAATGTTTAATAAGTACGGTATTCCGCTTATCGAGAGGGAATGTTGTTTTATCCTCGTCCGCCGTTTATTTCATCATGTCTTAACATTTTAATGGATCTCCTGAGAACAATCGGAAAACGTCCAGCTATAATGCATCTCGAGCCTTTTTTCTTCAAATTCAGTAAAAAAAAGCATATAATAGACCAATTAAAATTAATGGTCAATAATTTAACAAATCTTAACGGAAGTTTAGTTATTGAGTAAAATCTGAATCTGAATAAGCAGTGTTTATCTTACAACATAATGTTTTTTTTTCAATTTTATCTTACAAAGATAATATCGCGTTATTAATTGTCTGTCTCCGTAAATGGAATCGATAGAAAACCCTTTGTTGGTCATTTTTCTCATTGCATCGTCCAATCAAAATATTACATCATTTATTTAGCATGACAATACTGCTGAGATGAGGAACATTATTTATTTTGCTATTGTGTATAAATATTCCCAGAATGCAGAATAATGCACATCAACACAATTGCGCAATCATTCAATGGACATCCCTGGAAAAAAATGCATTTACAATAAATATTAGCGAACAATCGATTGATAAATACGTGCATTGAATGATTTCGTTGCAAAATTATAATGTTGCAACTATTGCGCGTTTAGAATCACATATGGTTAAAACAATTGAATAATGTTATGTATTATTGTTGTTGGTATAGATCAATTTGATTAGAAAACATCTGGTGTGGTCATCACCCTGCTATCTGAATACTGTAAAATTACAATTATTTCTGTAACCCACAGAGTATTGCAGACATTGTTGTAGTTTTTTAAAATCTTTACCTGACTATATGCTAGTGCATTTTAATAAATACGAAAATAGTTTTGACCAATTACCTGGCCATCATCATACGTTGATATAAACTAATATATGTTTATGTCACTGTATGATGATGACCAAGTAGTTGGTCAAAACTAGTCACGGTTTAATACATTTTGTGATAAGACATATAAAAAGTTGTTTTATATATTTTTTAAGTATATTATGCAGTAGTTTTATGAATTACAAAGTATATGTGGTTTGTGAATAAGATAAGTTGAAATATATACTTTTCTTATTATATTTGTGGTGTTTTAATTTTATAATTTTCAGAATGAATACAATAAATATTTATTTCAGACATTGCTGTTGTATCGGCGGCTGATAGCACAGTAGTTTTGCTGCAACCAAATTTAGCTTGAACGCTTACTTTTCCTAAAATTAGTTGTTAATATAAACATTACTAAGTGTTAAGAGAAAAAGAAAACATAGAAAAAACTCATCTCGGATCGGAGCTGCAGCTGTCACAACATAAGGAGGCTCCTACTTCCTAATGTCCTAAAACCTCTTCATTCTTGACGCCAAATTAACATAACAACCCTATTTGCTGGGAAAATTTAGTAATAAAAAACTACATGAGATCATTGGGAATACATTGTGGTTGAAGCAATTGATATATCCACATTGGCAACAAAACTTTACACAGATTGATGCTATGTAAGGACTGCAACTGAGAACATAACAAATAGTCCACCGACTTCTTAGCACGAACAGAATAGTTTAAGTCAAAAAAGACAAATTTATAGACTCATTTAACTCTATTGTTTCTATATAAATGAAAAGGTGTCTTTGAATGGCCTGACTCTAGCTGGTCTATATCACAACCAACATTGATATTAATTTGCTTAAAAAATAAACACGGAATTGCCCCTGACACGGATTTAACGCCTCCTGCAAGCAAGCCATAAGTCTTTGTAATTAATAGCAATTTCAGAAAAAATTTTGGCATGGCCTACTCTTGCTGACCCATCAATTTGCTCATTATCAAATATACTTGAATGACTCGCTATCCAACAAAAACGCACATTAAAACCATTGAAAATTACCCAAAATATTGATGTGGGTTACTATTGTCTTAAAAGATAAGGAGCATGTGGTATCGAGAGAACTCCAAGAATTAGAGAACACAACCAACTTGCCTGGATTGAACTAAATTACGATGATAAAAGCATTGAAAATTGCATAAAGTGTTGCCGTGGATATGGAAGTCACGAAGTTCAACTAACTCCACCGAATAAATGAACAAGCCGCAAATAAAATATTGATAAGGTGTAATCAATTGCTATAAATTTGAGCAAAATTGGTGAAAATTCCGTTGCAAACTTTTTGATTGACTCAACCTACTTTCCTGGATTGAACTAAAGAACGATGATAAGAGTTTTGAAAATTGCATAAAGTATTGCTGCGAATTTGGAAGTCACGGGTTCAACTAACACCACAAAAAGGAATGAACAAGTCGCGAATAAAATAATAGTAATCCATTGCTATAAATTGGAGCAAAATTGGTAAAAATCACATTGCAAAATTGTTGAATGACACAAACAACTTGCCTGGATTGATCTAAAGAACGATGTTAAGAGCTTTGAAAATTGCATAAAGTGTTGCCGTAAATATGAAAGTCACGAGGTTCAACTAATTCCACACAAAAGAATGAATAAGAGTAATCCATTGCTATAAATTGGAGCAAAATTTGTGAAAATCACTTTGCAAAAGTGTTGAATGACACAAACAACTTGCCTGGATTGAACTAAAAAACAATGATAAGAGCTTTGAAAATTGCTTAAAGTGTTGCCGTAAATATGGAAGTCACGAGGTTCAACTAACTCCACAGAAGAATTGAACAAGACTCAAATAAGATAATGATAAGGAGTAATCCATTGCTATAAATTGGAGCAAAATTGGTGAAAATCACTTTGCAAACTTTTTGAATGAAACAACCAACTTTCCTGGATTGAACTAAAGAACGATTATAAGAGCTTTGAAAATTGCATAAAGTATTGCTGCGAATTTGGAAGTCACGGGTTCAACTAACACCACAAAAAGGAATGAACAAGCCGCGAATAAAATAATACTAATCCATTGCTATAAATTGGTGCAAAATTGGTGAAAATCACATTGCAAAATTGTTGAATGATACAAACAACTTGCCTGGATTGATCTAAAGAACGATGTTAAGAGCTTTGAAAATTTCATAAAAAGTTTGCCGTGAATATAGAATTATTAATATATTATCTTCCAGGTTCAACTAACTCCACAGAAGAAATGAACAAGCCGCAAATAAAATATTGATAAGGAGTAATCCATTGCTATAAATTGGAGCAAAATTGGCAAAAATCACTATTGCAAACTTTTTGAACACCAAACTAATTATGATCCATACTGTGAGGAAAAAAGACATAGAACAGGGAACAAGCCGAAACCTGAAAATGAATGAGTTTGTTAAAGTATCTAGGTCACCCTTTAGAAGGCTAAAAACTGCAATTTCTGAAGAAATAAGTAATTTTTTCTATACATCTAAGAACATCCCAAAACAATTTAGCTACATACCTAAGGTAGAGTTTATGTAGCCTAAACAGATTTTGATTGCAATATTTTGAAGTTTGTAAAATTCTGAGAAATACTTGCTCCAAAACGAGAGTAAATGAAAGGCAAAGTTTAAGCTAGATATAACAAAAGTTTCATAAAAGATTTGAAGAAATTTATGTTTTCCGCCCTAGGACGTATTGGAGGCACATTTTATAATATGCATACCTTGGTTGTGGGACTTTTGGAGCTGACCAATGTAGTAAAACAAAGTTAGCTTATCACTCAAAAATTTATATAATGCATTTTTTCCTAGAAGATAGTTAATGGCTGAATTAGTTTAATCCGGAAGAAAAGTGCGTGAGCTATTAGAAAATATTATACATTTGCATGTATTGATTGAAAGACTAATTCCGATCAGCTAATTTTACATTGAAATTAGCAAGCTCTGCACCGATACTTTGTAACAAACCGTAATTGAAGTGGCTAGCTGCATAGATGGTGCAATCATCTACAAATATTAGCCAATGATAATCTTAATAAGTTGATTTGGCAAAAACACAAGAATTTTGCAGACGGAAAAATCAATTTAAATAAATCCAGAATGTATGAATTGTTAAAAGCTGACAGCTGTCAGAGAGGCTATAAAGAAGTTCTAAAAAAGCCATCCTCGGGTGAAGACCTCGTCACGATTAATATTTTTTCTGAAACCAGAGCTTCAAAGACCATTGATAAAAGCAAAGAAGTGGAAGAAAATAAAAAATTTTAATGTTGAATAAAATGAAGTTGTAAGAATAGAAATGAACATTCACGGAAACAATAGCATCAAGCGAAATTGCAGAAATAAAACGCAAAGGGTAAAATATTGCTCAAGGAACGTTGATTGTTAGAATTGATAAAACAAATTAATAATGGACTATCTCAAGACTAGCGCACAATCAAACCTGTGAATTGGTCAGAATATTTATAACAAAAGAAATAATAAAAATGGAGACTCAAGAACCTCACTAGAATTAAAACTTGTGTACCAAGTATACTAAAAGGCAACTGATGTAGTTGTATAAAGTTTTATGAAAGAGAGATGATACGGCAAGGAAGATATGAACAAAGAGAAAATAAGAACATACCTCATACTAGCAGACTAAACAATTTAAGATTGGCAGAAGGAAGAGAAAACAATTTAAAACTCCAATTCATAAAAACTACGCACCAGCTGAGAAAATGTGAAAATAAAAGTATTATATCTAGTACACGTATCCAAAGAATCACAGATTATTTTAGGAAGAAAATTTTTTGATAAGCACACTATAGTTTGGTAGTGTCGCAATTTTCCCTGTGACAGGAGGCATACCGACTAAATAATCTCCTCCAAATTTGCAACAATGTTGCATGCTTTTGTAGCTGTTATACTGGTGGGGTTGCGCTGTGCGCCAACATTATGGGCGTTATTTTAAGTGAAGCATACAAGGAGCGAACAAACATGTTTACTGGTACGTACTCTTGCTCTACAAGACACGCAATTCAGTGGTTTTCTGCTTGGCAATTCTATAAAATAATTTTGTCGCCAGACTATGCATGAAGTCTTTCAGAGACGTGACGACCGCATCTTCACAAATTTGTCCGTTTGGTATTTTGAAGATCTTTCGCAGGGAATTGTTTTGGAAGACCTATCCAAGTGGCAAAGTAAAATTGCCAGAACTGATTTTTACAAAAAAAAAAATAATGACAACTCAAATTAAATTTTTAATGGCCTTCTTAAATAAAAATTAACTTATTGTACCCAACCTTAATGAAATTCCTTAAAGTTCAAAATATTTTCTTTTCTGTAAAAAAGAATTCAATAGGCGCAAAATAGAAAAAATCACGTTTACCCGAGCGGGGCATGCTTAGGTTAGTTGGAATCGGATTATAGACTTATATAGAAGTATTTTGTGAACAATGCATCTTTGCGCATGAGCATTGGGTTTAGACGGTGCTGGTCATTTTGGCTTTGTCGTGGACTGTTGCTAGATGTTTAGGGTTTTATTTAGGGTTATACCAAGTTATTTGGCTGAATTGATACAAGGAATTGGGGTCCTGATTAGAGTAGTACGTGTGATCAGGACAAATTTGGGTTCTGATGAGAGTAGTACGTCTGATCAGTACCCCAATTTCTTGTACCAATTCGATCATAACCCTAAATATAACCTTCAAAACATGTAGCAACAGTTCTTGATAAAGCCAAAATGGCCCGCACCTTGCGGGGATTTCAATAAACGGAGCAAGAAGCCATACTCTTCTAAAGATTTATTTGTATTCGCTTTCTGTTTGTCACATCCAGCTTGCAGTCGCAGTGTGATTATTTTGGAGTGTTAAAACCTGTACCATTTAGGAGTATTGTGGGCAAATTACCAGATGTTTAGGCCGTGTTTATAAGCCGGAACGTTGGAAACGTACAGTTTAAAGATTAAGTGGGATAGTTTACACTGGAGGAACCCGCCTCAGGGTGGTTGGTACATAGCCGAACCACGCTAAGGCCAGTATCATATGAGTGAGGACAATTAGTTTGCTTTGTCTCAGAAGAAATACAAAGAAGCTTCAGGAAGATGCCCATTATCAAGATTTTGGTGTTGGCCTTCTCAAAGAGCTCCCGTCACCATTCTTATCCGGAACCTGCTCACGACTTGGTCTATCAAACAAGAAACTTATTAGTGGCAGGGCAAAAGAATGGTGGATAGGCAGCAGGATTTTGGCAACTGTGTCATCTTATCCAGGATTAGAAGCAATTTAGGTCTCAGTCCCTGGACGAATCGGAGTATTCAGAAGTATCGTCGACACATTGCCAGATGTTTAGGCCGGGGTTAGAGGCCGGAAAGTTCAAAATGTACAGTTTAAAGATTAAGTGGAATAGGTTACACTGGAGGACGTCCGCCCCGCGACGGCAGGTGTTTGGTACATGGCCGAACAACGCTACGGCCAGTATCCTGTGAGTGAGGAAAAGGGCGATTAGTTTGACTTGTCTCAGAAGAACCTCAATGCGAAGAACCTGCAACAGGATGCCCATTATCAAGGCTTATCCAGAATCCGCTCATGACTTGGTCTATCGAACTAACCAGCTGGTGGGTGTCAGTGCAAAAGGCCGGTGGCTAGGCAACAGGTTTTTGAAAACTTTGTCATCCTGTCCAGGATTACTTGTTCTGTGACCTTCCTTAGGGTGCATAGTAGGTTGATGGACCTATAATTCTTCCTGGATTTTATAGAATAAGGGCTGCGTAGGTTTTTTCCATGAATTTAGGAAGTAGGAAGTTTAGGTATTTTGTCAGGGCCAGGGGCGAACTTATATTTCTACCTTTCTACGGAAACTGTAGTGGACACTTTTATATCCCCCTCCCATCCCATGTCGATGGTTTGTCTGAATCGGGCTTAAAAACTAATCTGCTCGATAATGAATAATCTACTCACTTATGTAAAATGCAAAAAATGTTAATACAAGAGTTTGAAATAATTTTCATCGTAATAGTATTGCTAACCCACATATTACTTTGATAAGTTTTAGAAAACTCATTTTGATACATAAACCAATAAATATATTGTTGAGTTTGACGAACTGATGGAACGTAAAAGCTAACCATGCGGTTGCAAAAACACACGGCTAGAGCTTGTCTGCTACAAATCACATGTTTCATTATTTTTTGTTTAATTTGGTATTTTTGTTTATTTTCAGTATTTTTAATTTATTTTTATATATATTTTTGTTATGTATTCGTTAACTCGTGGTTGCAAGTGCATATTAAACATTTTTCCCCAACAATATATTTCCGTAATAGGTTTTTTTATGTTGAAAAGAATCATTTTAAATTCAGTAAGATGAGTAGAATGTTGGTGAAAGTATAAAAGTAAAGGTAGTCTGCTTTTCAAAAAGTAAAAATGATCAAATATTTTGTTGTTGGTTGCATTTTATACTTACAAATTATTATTTAAACAACTAATTAATTACGAATATTGTAAATAATAATTATATACAATTTAAATGATGAAATTTAGATATCATAGAAAATGGCTTAGTAATTATTTAATAATTAAAATTTCAACTATTTAAATCAAGAGCGATTGAAGCAAAGTGCAAACTTATTTATAAAAAGCCTCGTCATTGTTATTTCAAATTAATAATTATATTATTTTACACTTGAATTGATTACAATGTATTATTTATTTTATCTAACAGGAAGGCAATAAAACGCAAACATTCCACAGACATAATGGAATTAAAAAATCAGCAATCAAAACATCTCCTAGAAAATTTAAATTACAGTGACTACAATAACCATAATACTTATTGATATTTGCATACAATATTACATATTATTTATTTAGTCATAATTTATGACATGCTACGTTATGCCCAGTAGCTCGGCAAACGTTATATTTTATCTAAACATTACTTAAGGCAGCCGCACTGTTTCAGGAAGCTGAAAATGGACATACAAATTATACTGTAGATTACGCCTGCATATTATTATAAATTATAATAATAATTTCCAACAGTTATGTAGCATTTTAAAATATGCATTTTAATTGTTTTCAAATAAACGATGATAATTTAATTCGTCCTGATTTTAAAATTAGAATGTTATTTGCATAATAATAATTTATGTGCGAACTTGATTAATATTGTGCTTCTTTTTTGGGTGTGAATGTGGAAAAAATATTCCAATTACCTAACTCTGACCATCGGGTAATTGCGTAATTTCGACGAGCCCCGTTCTAGTTCGAGATGAATTTGGCGAAAAAAATAGATAAATTAAATAAATTCACTTTCAAATCGGAATCGTTGAAATATTGGGCCAATTATTATTATATTTTTTTTTGTATTATACACTTGTCATTTAAATATATAGCTTAATTATAATAAATAATGCATAGCGGACGCGTATCTGAAAATTTAATTTGACAAAGGTACTTAACACCATGATTGATATCTGAATATCTTATTAAGTTCTAACCATAAATAAAGGAATTAACAAATCTCGCATACTTGAAATAAACAAAAAAAAACTGGTAAACTGGAATAGATGGCAAAATCCCATCATTTCACTTTACAAGAATCAATTAAAATATTTTCAAGCGCATTACGTCACCGAAGCATAATTTTTAAATTTTTGTCACGTAAATTAATTTCTTGCGCGCCCGCGGCGGAATGTTAATCATCATTATTCTCTGTAACAAAAATGAATGATTTATGTGGTCGAATTCGTATCGAAAAAAATATTGTAACATCAATTCCGCTTTCCAATAAAAGTAGTACACAAACATAAATAGTGCAACAGTAAAATGATGTAGTTACAGGCAGATAACCAAATCCGAACACAGAATAGTGATTGGCCTACTTTGGAAGGTCTCTTGAAGAATGCAACGCGAACATCCTACTCGTTTTGTGAGGTGAGATATATTACAATATAATGGCAACTATTAATTACACTGCAGAATGTATATCGGTGTTACTTGTAATGGTACAGGTACTAGATGTACAATTAAAACTTGCTAAATTATTGCAATTATTGCAAATGTTTTATTTAGTTGTCTATAGATGCTGTATAATCTTAGAACAGCATTTTATTCAATGTTCAGTGACCTTAGTACATTTTCTATTTATATTTTATAAAATATTTTAAGTAAAATAGGAATAATTATCCAGCATTTTCTTCTCTTTTGGCACTAAAACATGACAAGTATTTCACCCCATATAAATATAAACTAATAAAAAATATTTTTTACAAAATTATGAATGCATACATCCTTAAACTTTTATATGCTCTTTCCATGCTTGTTTAACATTTTCTTTTTTCATTCATTTCTTTCTCTCTTAATTCTATCAACAAATGCTCAATAGTTCAATAACAGGTCCACACATCCTGCTTACATTACACACTTTCTTTGCTGCATCTAAATCTTGTTATAATTCTCTCTTTCTTGCCAAAAAGATCAATTATTAAGTACAACTGGATGACATTAAGTAAAAAAGAATAAACCCACCAAATAATGAAATATTGTCCATTTTTGAACGCATTTCATTCTTTATATGATTGTTTTGGCAAAATCAACAAAACTTATACTCTCATGGACAAAATTATCGAATACTTTTAAATTTTCACAGTTTTTGTTTTTAAAAATAAAATTTGTTATTAATAATTGTTAAAATAAGTTATTTAATTACTATATACTACGACAAACAGTTTATTTTAAAGAAATTCAGTGGACAATCTTAAGTTTTAATAAGAAGAAAATCACGAAAAAAAAAATATTTTAAATGTTATCAAAATTAAGAATATTTAAATTATACTTTTTTTAATTTTTCTTCTTCGCTATCTTTTTCTTTTAAACATACCGCCTTTATTCCTCCTATGTTGTTCATTATTATTTTGTATGGTTTTCCCCAAGGAATCCCTTCTATGGACTCTAGCATTTCTTTCCAACATATCTTCTTACTATCCTTGATCGCTTCCTTCAGTGCCATTCTGTCATTTTTTAGTTCTTCCTCCGCTTCTTCAGTATTTTCGCTTCTTCTTCTCTGTCTTTTAACCTTCCTCACAGTTCGTATTGCTTTCTTCCTGCTTTCTTTGACCTCTTTGCACCACCAATACGGTCTTTTTGACCTCCTACTTTGTATCTAGGGATTGATTCTTCCGTTGCTATTTTTAATTTTTGTGCCTACCTTTCGCATATTATGTTCTTGGGTTCGGTCACTTCTTCGGCTTCCATAGCTCTCTTTATCCTTTCTCTATCCATTCTTCTTACATTCCATCTTCCTTCTCTTTTGTCTTCCTTCTTGTCTTTTCCGTTTGTATTATATTGTATGTGTTTATGCAAACTCAGCGATTCTTCTTCCATCACTGACCACCCCTCTACTGATGATTTAGATCTTCCTCTTACAAATGTGGGTTTGTCGTCTTTGTTGCATAATGTTAGGTTTACTGCCGCTATAATCTCTTCAAGAATTTGTCCTCTCCTGTCACTCTTCATTCCTCCCCATCTTGGCAATTTTGCATTGAAGTCACCTCCTATCATAATCATTTTGATCTTTTGTTTTCTTAAGCTGCGTTCCAGTTCTTCAATCCACTCATGGTGGTATTC
>JARJEC010094473.1:0-15601 GCA_030264575.1 Tachinus sp. AB-2021 | reverse complement strand
TTAAACGATCACTATTTTATAATATTTGAAGCAAAATCAATTATATTAATAATAAACGCATATTTATATTTTTAACATGTTAAAGAATATTCAAATGGATGATTGTTAATAAAGATAGGTATAATGCTCACAAATGGTACTATTAGAAAGCCACGCCTTTTCTGTATGAGGATGTTTTATAAATATTTACATTTAATTAAGTTGCATTAAATTCAATAATAGTGAATGTGAAGTTGCATATACAGCTCTTAAATTTATTACAATATTAATCATTTTTATTATGTTGAACTAGTCATTTTAAAATTAGTAGTTGCTAGTACAAATTATTTAAATTATATTTATATTATATAAATTATAATTATAACTATGAAATAGATATGAGTATGTAAATTTTAGATTTAGACTAATGCTAAATTTATCCAAACGATTTAGCATTAATAATAAATTTAGTATTAAATATAACTTTAGATAAAGAAGTTATGCAACGAATTTAAATATAAATTTAAGGATTTACGCAGGCGCGTTTGAACGGACGGATTTAGCGTTAGATTTAGATGAATAAAACGTTTTATGAAACGTTTAATATTTCATAGTTTACGTTTTAACGTAAATAAAACGTAAAAACTTATGTGAAATTATTATTGATTCTTATCTATATATATATATATATATATATATATGTATATAATTACAATTAAAATTATGTTTGTTACATTAATAAACATTTCATCTTGTTAATATATGGTTATTGGATTTCAATTAAAATTTTAATTAAATAATTTTATAATTTATATTATTCTATATACTAAAATATCTCACCTTTCTGTAATTATTATTTGTTTTCAGAATTTGCTCTTGATATTCATTATCAACATATATTCCATCGTAAATGCAAAAAATATCAGTAGTATTTTTTTGTCTTTCGCCTGTCTGATCATACAGCACACGATAAAGCATCTCCGTATGGGGAAACGTTTCCGACATCAATTCTTTAATACGCAGTACAGCCTCATTTAACTCCTGCATATTGTCGAGTTGCGTCAAAATTATTTCATCTAATTGAAAATGATTTTCATTGTTTGCTTTATTTACTAACCACATGTGAACCCCTATTTGATTCCTTATTTCTTCTTCTTCAACTGTCAAATATTTTACATTTATCTTTGGCAAAACCTTTTCTTCTTTTACTACCGAAACTTCGCTGTTATTGTGTCTTTTAGGCGATTTTCCCTTTGATGGATGTTTAGAACCCTTATCGGATTCTTTTTTTGACCCTTTCTTGGGCTTATCACTTTTAGCTTTTCCTTTTTTATTAACCGGCATTTTTAAAGGAATCGGTTTTGTTAGAACTAAATGTTTGCGATCCCAGTGTTCAAGAACATGAAATATTTGCGTTGAATATAAATCGGCCTGGATCATTTCTGTTTGCTCCGCAGATAATTTGAAATCTGAAGACTTCCTACTTTTCTTTGACGATTTGGAGCTTTTCGAGCTTTTTTTTGAAGACTTTTTAGATTGTTTATTTGATGAATTTGTTTTCTCAGATTTTGATTTAATCTTTTTACTAGTATGCTCCGTGCTTACTCTAGGTGTTTTACTTTCCTTTTTTATTCGACGTTTTTTGAGCAATATTTTCAACTTTAACGCTTCGTGTTTCTTTTTTAATATGGAAACACGTGGTTTTAAAACATGTGTTTTAAATAGCGTTCTATCGTGTTCTGTAATATTATCAAATTCTTCAGCAGTCATATGACATAATTCGTGTATGCGTAATTGTTGCCCCGTTGAGAAATCTTGTTGTTCAGCTATCAACTTTAGTCGTTGCGCTTCAAATTCGCTATACGTATATGAAAAGTAAATGCAATGTATGTATCGTATATAACCGACACCTTGCAGTAATGACAAGAGAGCTATATGTGGCCTTTTGATGAAATTACTGTTTAGAGTTTCTATAACCAACCCGTACTGAAATTCTGCCAATCTATAACGAATAATTTCAAAAAATAATTCTTGTGGTAATGCCATAAATGTATCAGTATCTTTGACTTTTTTGGTCTTTGAAGATTTTGATGTTTTGGTTGTTTTTGAAGACTTTGATGATTTGGAAGTGGATGCAGTTGTTTTATCTTTACTTCCTTTCTTATTTTTATTTGTATCTTTTTTTTCCTTCTTGACACTCTTTTCTTTAATTTTGGGGCGTTTAACTTTTCCACTAATTATTAGTGCGACTTTCTTTTGTAATTCATCATAAAGATCTGTAAGAATATTAATATATTCACAAATTAATTAATAAATAGATTTTTTTACCAAAATCGGGAGGAGAATATAAATCTTCTTCGTCTGCGATTTCGTTAAATTTTTTATCTATTTCTTGATTTACTTTAAAAGCAGCTAAACAATTGTTTGCAATAAGTGATTCAAATATTATGTGGTCAATTGAATAAATTGGAATTTTCAAATGTCGACCTGTTCGGTTAGCAGCTCTTATATGTGCTATAACATTATTTAAAAGTATTATTAATTTAATTATTGGTAAGTAATAGTATTAACTAACATGTATGAGGGGCTCCGTGAAAAATAAGTAGCAATCCTTCCCTCAATTCATTTAAATGAAGAGAGTCTTCTTCCGTCACATTTTCTAATGACAAAATGGATTTCTTTTTTTCATAAACTTGCAAATTGTTAATGTTATCAATATTGACTAAAATATAATAAAATTAAAAAAACAAGAAATTGTCATTAAATAGATATTTATCATAATTGATTTGATTGAGAGTTTTAGAAAAATACTGATGGAGCTGTTTTGAGTGAATTTTGAAAATTATTTATTATTTCTTCCTTCTGGAAGAGTTGCATATTTTAAGACTGCTATTTTTTCACAATTAATTTAGAACGGAGCTAATCAATCCTTGCCTAACTTATGGGCCGAAGGTTTTAGGATCAAAATAACCTGGTTTGATTAAATGACAGAATTCATGCAATGAAGCAGTCCAGAGTGATTCATTTAAATAATACAATACAAATTGTTTTGTTCCTGCTTGACAAAATGTCTTATTAATGATCTTTGTCACAGTTTTTACAATCTGGTTGAGCAAATGTCAAAAAAAACTTTGTCAATATTTATCAAAATCAACACTAACAAAGAATGTCCAGATGAGATACCTACATATGGTACTTACCTAATTACGATCAACCGCGGATTTTCAATTAATTAACAGAAGAGAGACTGATTCAAGTAGCTAAACACAAATTTCGGATCTCACTAAGAAAATTGGCTTATCGATTGTTGGAAAATGTACGGTGTTTAGGACGATATCAAATAAGAAATATTGTCTACCGGAAAATGAAAGCTCCAAAATATGCAGTTAGAAAGAACTCCAAAATGTTGCCACGCGTTGAGAGAAGTTGTGAAGTGAAGAAGTGTAATAAAGCAAAACCTTGTTGTAATCCAACAAAATGTAAATGCTTAACAATACTTTAATAATGTTCTTCAAGAACCTGTATGTATGAAATAATAGGTGATCTTTTTATAATTAAGACAAAGTAAGAAAAACCATGCCAGAAAAATAATGTAATTGTAATTCAGCACATTGTTTTAATTAATTTTAATTTTAATGTATACACTGCGTTACAAAATATGAACTACTCTTGAGAAGAAAGATTTATTGAACAGAATTAATGTATATTGATATATAATTGATTTAAGTTTCATAGAAAAATAATAAATCAATAATCATCAACTTTCAAAATAGAAGTTCTTCCCAGGTTATCTCAAGTGGATGACACAGTTCAACTGTTTCGGGTATGCTACAAACAACACAATGTTCACATTCTATAAATCCGATAAACTAATTAGCCAATAAAACAATTAGTGTAGTTTTGGATGTCTGTGGTTACAATAAAAACGCCAATTGTAATCGTAATATGTTGATTTGACAAAAATGTAACCGTATGTATAGCAAGAAGAATTAAAGAAATCTTTGGCAAAAATCGTATCGTAAAAGAAACAGAACTGCTAAAGAAGTAAGACGCCAGATATCCACAATACGACCAAGACAAGTGCAAAAAATAGTACTGCTATTTTGCAACAAGTGTTGTGTAGAATAAAAGATGCAACACATCACATACGATTCATTTTGCTAGACTTTGCTTTATGTCAGAACGACGATAGTAACTGCAGTACAATTCTTCTATTTCAACTATGATGCAAGCGTTTGTATCTATATCTATCGGGCTGATATTCGGATTGGGATGTGTTGGAGTAACCAGGTCTCTTTCATTTTAAATATCGATTTCGAACTCTCAATTTCAGAGTTTTTAAAAAATTGAAAATCTCTTATTTATTATTTTAATTTATACATGTTTAAACTTAATTATTATATTGATATTAAATAAACCTGCGGGTAACGACTGACATAAAACAATTTTGCGCAACAAACGGCAAGTCACAAGTGAAAACAAGTTTAAAACAAAGCTTGCCAGAATTTGATCAATACATATGCCTATTGACAACGCTCTTTTTGCACTTTTGCCATCAATTTGGGAATCGTATCCGTTGCAATAGTAAAGCAATATTTTCAAATATTTTCTTACTTGTTTATAAAACATAGTTGCAGTCGGAACGCAGACTGCGAAAGTTCAGTATACAAAAACCATTCTGACGCATGCGCCCAAAAAAGGTAAAATAAGAGTTTTAAAAATTCTTTCAAAATAAATAAATGATTGCTACGTTACCAATTAACAAATCTTCAATTTCTGTATAACTGCTTCCTTGAAGAGGATCAGGAATGGCATCCAAAAAATTTTCCATTCCATCATCTCCTATAATGCTGAATTTTCTAAAAATATTTAACATTTTGGTTAGTTTGTTCAGTAAAAATCATTAGACCATACGTGACGCCATTTGTCCCAAACTATTTAAGAACCCAATACTGTATGACATTTTAAATTTAAGTTTTTAACTTAATAAAGAAAGAAATTGTCCACAACAGAAATTTTGTTATAATCGTAGGTTGAGTAAGATATTTTTTTTCTGTAGTGAGTAATAAAATTCTACTTTGACAAAGTATTTACAAACCGTTTTATTTAATACTTTTAGACTCATTCTATACAAATTATTGCTTTTTTATGATTTCATTAAATTGTTTTAATTGTAAAAGAAAAATTGAAAGATTGTCGGCAACGCTATCTTAATATGTAACATATATGACGTGATGTAACTTAGGAATGGTTTATATTTTGTAACTTTTGAGTCATTATAATATAAAGATAATATCACTAGACAAATTTAACTGTTGACACCGAGGATAGCTTTTACAATAGTGATTTACTTTACAGAATTGACATGTGACGCAAGGCTTAAAATTCGCAAAATGTTCTGGCTAAACAATATAAAATAATTTGTTTTGTATAAAGGAATCACAGAGTTACATTCTATAAACCTAAAATAAAGTAATTTCTCATATGATAAATATAAGCAACAACAATTAATGTAAACCCTTCTTTGTAAAACACAGAAAATAAGTAAATATTTAGTTAAAATTACATTTTCGAATTTATAGTTAAAGATGATTTCTTGGTGTCTGTAATAGATTTTGGTCTCGTTAAATTATTTATACATTCCCTTTTGAAAAAATCTCGCATTTGTTGTATAATTGTGTAATACTTTTCTAACAGTAGTTTAGGGAATGGTTCGTTCATATTATTTGGTGGAATGTATAATTTCCTTGATTTGTTATAAATCAAAAGCATTCTAACAACGTGATCTTCATAATCTATATCTCTAAAATCATAATACAAAAATAGTATAAGATAATTTTGATACAAAGCAACTTACTTATCAAAATCAGGAAAAATCATTGTAACGGGATATTTTGAGGGGTTTGACACAGTAAATGATTTCATACTGTTGACTGTATATGGTATAATTGGATCAAAAACTAGGCGTTGTTCTAAAATCTCTAATCTAATCTCGGTGCCGCTTCCTTTCAAATGAACCATATTATGTCCAGGATTCTGATTAACAATGATCTTTAAAACCGCATCTTCTCTACCGCGTAATTTAGGTTCAAAGTAGACTTTTAACATTGTACATTGTCCAGGAAATAATATTCCTTCTTTGTCATAAGTAAAAAATGCGGAACGTCCTCTTGAATACGATTTTAAACCCACTGACCACTCAGTTGATACGTTTCCACTAAAATTAATGTACGTTTTGAAGTAGTAATATAAAAATGTAACCATCTTGACAATTTTTGTACATCAAATAATATTCTAAATGAAAATCTATTCCAATATGCAAATTTTTCTACAAGCAATAAATAAATACATAGCAAATAAAATAATGTGCAAATAGGCCAAAAAGATTTACAAAAGCACAACATTCCAAATATACGTTTAAAGAATTGGAAATACATATTTTTTTCAAAGTTTTTTAGAGGAACCGGCAGAAACAAATTAAAAAATAAAACAATATCTAATGAAGAATCATAATTAAATTTAAGAAAGAAAAGCTTTTTTTAAATGCAAGATAACACTCAACCACAGATTTTAGGCAATCCGAGTACTTCATTATAGACTAACTTCCATAGTTGAGGCCCTAGTGCAGCAATTTAAAGTATTTCTTCTTTTTCTCTTCTTTTTTTCTTTTTGACCTTTCTTGGTGTTTGTAATGCGTTCTTTTTGCTTTCCTTAATCTCTATACAACACTAGTACGGTAATTTTTTCCACTTTCTCTGTACATTGGAAGTGATTTTCACGCTGTCATCTTTACTTTCTACTTACATTTCTCATTTTATTTCTATGTTCTCGTTTTTTGTCACTTCTTCAGCTTACATGGCTCTATTTAAGCTTTCTCTATCCATCTTTCTTCTTTCCTTTAGTATTATATTGTATGTGTTTATGCAGATTTTTTTGTAACTGTCCAGCAATCTACTCCAGCTATTTTCCAAGTTACTATAGTAACTGTATGATTTGGATATTTCTGTTACAAATATTGGTTTATCTCTTTTGTTGCATATTGTAAGATTCATTGACGCCCGTGATGGGATTTAATTTGCTCAACAACCGCAGAGATGCGCAAAGTTTGAATTTCAATTTTTTTTCTATGCACCGTTTGAACTTCAGGAATATTCGGGAATGAGATTATTGTATTTTAAAGATTAACAAAACATTTTATGGGATGTTTTTATTAATTAGGAGGCTTTATATTGCACTCGGTATTTAAGATTTAAGAAAGTTTTTAATTTTTTCTTTAAGAAAGTTTTTAATTATTTTCCTCGTAAAATACAGCTTGATTGGATTTATTTCAATTTAAATTTTTCATATTAAATGTATCAGTATTCTCTTTTAATTTTTATTAAATTCAATTTATGTTCAAATATTTCGTAAACTATGCATCCCCATACAAAAAAAATCTTGCCTTTCAATGATATTAAAATCAACCCCGTGAAGGCTGATTTAACCACCTCTATTACAAAAAAAAACTACACATCACAACTGTTGGATAAGGCGTTTGTTGAAAGTCTTGTTACGTAGAATTTGAGACGTTAAAACTTGTCAAGTCAAAACTGATGCGGCTTGAATTAGGACAAAATTAGCCGCACAGAATGAATTACAAAACTGAAACATCCAGACGATTGATTATCTAAAGTAGGTGAAAATAAAAATAGTACATTTTTTAAATCATTTTCTATAATTAAAATACTTTTTTAACCAGCTCGAACCGTTTGTTAAGTAATTTTAAGTTTCTCGAACTTAAAATTTCTTAACAAACGGTTCGAGCAAACCAGCTGAATTTCATCACTAGTGTCAAGAATGAGTCCTTTTCTGTCACACTTTTACTGCCTATATTAGCAATTTTGAATTAAAATGATATCATATATTTTTTACTTTTTTGTTTGCATGTTGTGTTCCAATTCCTCAATCCACTCCTGGTAGTACTCTATTCCGCAGTTTGGGCTACTGTAACAACTGTATATTCTCATCTTCCATATCGGAGTTGCAAAGGAATCCGTATTTTTTATCTATTCCCTGGTAAATATGTTATCTGTAACTATTCTAGGATTCTTCTATTATGCGTATTTTCCTGATCTTCTCATTATCTTTCTTTGTGGCCGGACATTTTAATCCATTTCTGTGCCCTGTTAGTATACATTCGATGCAAAATTCTTTATTCAGTTAGATATCCGGTGCCCCTCTGCTGCAAATTTGTTGCACGATATAATGATCTATGTTCTTCTTTATCGTCTGCCGCTATATGGCCCTTTATACAGCATTTTGTTTTTTTTGTATATTCTTTAATGACATAGTGTCCGTTATCCGGATTTTTTGACGTTCTCATTAGGTAATCATATAATAAGACCTCTTTGCTAATTACTAAAGTTATTGTTTATAGCCCGATGTAAAAAAAAATACTATGACGCTTTGTTTTGACTAAAAATTAAAGTAAGAATGAACATTTAACAGAATTAGCAAAAAAAGCAACCAATATCGAGGAAAAAACACGTGGAATAAGTGACAAAGTATAAAAAGTTTAACTTTTTAAGCTTAGTAAAATGTAGGTGACATCTGGAACAGAATTTTGAAGGAACAAAGAAAAAGCTTATAGTCAGTCAATTCATGCAAAGTATTGGAAATGCTTGTTAAAGTTACGACAGCATACATTATTTTAAAGAAAATAAAGACATAAATAATAGAAAATTGATAGAATCGACCGTTACTAAGTGATAATTCATAATGCAGGATTTGAAATAAACTATTGTGTTTTTTATCACAATTTATTTAGTCACACCGTGACTGCAGTTTCAACTGAATCTCAGTCTTCATCAGACTCATGTAACGTTTGATGAAGACTGAGGTTCAGTCGAAACTGCAGTCACGGTGTGACTAAATAAATTGCGATAAAAAACATAGTAGTTTATTTCTCATAAACAATAGTTTCCCTCCGTTTATTATCTCTGTCCCATTTCACGATAAATATACTATCAATATTTCAAAATATTAACAGTATTAGTGATCGTGCAAGTTCTAGTACTGATAAAATGATGTAAGGCGGATAATAAATAAAGTACACTTATAATTATTGCGATTTATAACAGCTAACATCAAAGAAATTATTCTTTTAATGGCACAATTAACATTCTAATATAAAACTAGACACAATGCTGCATTCTTCAAGAAATGCGTTATTCATGTTGATTTAATTACATACCAGTTTTCTATAAAGACTCCCTTCATAAGACAATGTCCACACATCACTTTACCAAATTCTACAATTTTGCTTCTGAATTCAACTTTTGGTATAGTAACAATGGCCCTAATTAAAAAATCAATACGCAATCCATTAATGGTCTGCAAACATATACAAATTAGAGACAAAAACAATTAAGTTTTTTGTCATACCAAGCAATAATATTTAGCCTCCACAGTTTTATCAAATTCGCTGTATTGCTTTATATTTGGAGAAAATAGTATTAATGGGAATGTTCCTTGTTTCTTAAGAAACATAAATCCAAGTTCAACGGCTGATATTGGCCACTTCGGCCATATAATTTTAGCAGTGTCATTATATTTCTTTAAAACTAATATTTTCTCAACAACAGTGTTTACAATAACGTATCCAAAATCAATAATGTATGGTGGCAAATTTACCATTGGAATAACAGTAGTTGGATTTGAATAATATGCTCTTACAATGTTTGGATTAAATATCATTTGTTCTCTGGTTGCCCTTCGTTCCAGAGACATTTGTATATCAACTTTTGATGGAAATTCATTCTAATGCATATTTATAAACAAATAAAAGAAACACGTAATTATAATAAAATGGCAAACCTTATATGAGATTACAACCCATCCACTTTCCGAAAGTAATTTCTTCATACTTTTATCAAGACAAGTGTCTATACAATTTGAATTTAAATGTTCCGAATATATCAAATCCGATATTGCATAATAAGATAATTCATTATAATATTCATTTTCAAATGTTGGGCGTGGAAATTCAAAAAATATTTGTGGATACACAACATTTCCTCTGATAAATAAAACTTCCTTATCAAAATATCCCACCTTGAAAAAACATTATGTATTATTAAACTAATAATTACTTATACCAATACTTCAAGTTCAAATCTATCTATAAATAGTCCTACATATCCTGGAAAATAGTTTACTTCAAAAGTACAAATTTCACCGTTATTCAAATATCCGCTATTTGGGATAATTTCCATATATCCAGGTTGTAAATCAAAATCAGCATCACCGTTATTGTAACAAATGACAAAATTAAATGGACACATTCCAGTATTCTCCAAATTAAACTCGGTGGTGCACATCTTATTTAGTGCTACTAAACCAAAATCAACGAGATTGCTTTTAATGTAATAATTTGTCCCTCCGGATGTAGCTTTTATTGGCACAATATGATTTTCCCCTCCTGATACTTGGCAAATAAGATCACATTCTATCACAGATTTTGCAAACGGTTTTACAGCAACCGAAATATATTGACATTCTAGTGGACCCAACACTCCTCTAGAAGGTGCAATATCCATGCATTGATATAAACATGGAGGAATTTCTTTGGGTCTTTCCAGTACTTGATAAACTTTTATTTCCTTCTCACTTTTTTCACTAACATATTCATTTACTATTGGATACATAATTTTTCTAAGTAGATCATAATTTTCATTAATTTCTACTATTGACAAATTTTTAAGTGTAGCACAAGTTGTTGTTGACTGCGGCTTTTCAACTGCAATTTCTATTTGCGCGTTACTAGAATTTGTAGATATCCTTCCATTATTTTCAATTTGAATCTTAAATATATACCAATCAAAATATAAAACTTGATAAAATGCAAGTTAAAACTTACAGGTTCATACTCTAAATTTTCGATTTTAAATGTATCTGCATCCCACATAAAACTAAACTCTACTGTCATAGGGCTAATGTTTTTCATTAAAACATTGATGTAACTCGACTGGTTTACTTCAACTGACTTAAAAGTAATATTCGAAGGAAGAAATATTACATCAGGAAAGTTCACCTCGCCACGAAGAGCAATCTTATCCTAAGTCATACATTTTGTAATTCAATTTATAGTAAAAATTGTAAACTTACCACTTTAGGATGATTTTCATAAACTATTTTAAGCACACCGTCTACAACAAAACACCGTTTATTTTGATGTGTTGGGTCAAATATCACTTCAAAACTAGCTTGTTCGTCGTTTCTTAAAAATATATGCATTACATACTTAAACTGATTATCTGCAAACATACAAAACGGTGGCTCTACACTAATTTTCAACATTAGATTGAGGTTTGCATTATTAGTTAAAGTGAGGACGTCTTCTAGTAATGTCTCTTCCTGTTCGTCGGAACCAATATCAATACGAAATTCTAATATTTGTTTTGATAATGTGATTGCTGGATCGATAAAATGAGCAATCAATTGAATTTCCATAATTACTTTTAATTCGGCCGTGCGTTCCATTTTTGCATAGGCGTATACAGTTTCTTGTACATCTTGTTCGTAAGCCGAATATGTAATAAGCGAAATGTCTACGCATTGTCTGGGGCTCAGATCTATAGCATCAGGAACAATTTTAAAATACGATCTGCAAATAAAAAAGTAAACGTTCATTATTATTTATTAAATTTAAAAAACTAAATAAGAAGAGAAAGTAAAGCTTTGACTACAACTACATTTTTTTAATTATAATTTCATTACTTAATCCCTGACAATATAAATTATTAAATGAGATTCGCAACCCACAATACCCGAAGTACGACTTGCATTCCACGACCCAGGGCTCCTACCCGCAACCAACAGCTTACGATCTGCGACTTACAACTTATGTCCCGCCGTCGCTGACACACGTCCCAAATCCCACCATTCTCTACTCTACTTCATCTCGGATTTTTAAGTCGCTTTGAAATCTGTGGTTGTCTTGGGTTGACACAACGTTGGACATTAAAAATGCATTTAATAGGCAAATAATAGGAATCAAGCAAATAGCAAACTTGCTGTAATGGAGAGAACTTCCAAAAAAATCAAAAAAGTGAAAAGAAAATTAATGCGGCTGGTAAATAGGACTCTGAAATTGATCAGCAAATGGATCCAAGAACACGAATCGTAGAAAACTAGCACTTTGCATAAAAGCATATAGTATAGCCTACACGCTATCTGCCATGGTGCTCATACTAGACTAGAAACATACCCGTCACTCTAGTAACTGCAAAAAGAACAGATAAAAAAGAAAAACAACCCGAGAAAATAAGCAAATAAAATTAGCAGAATTTTAGATAACTGGTATGAAATGTGGTTGAAAGATATGAGAGGCAACTGGATCTTCTATTTAATCCCAGACCTGAAGAAGTGGTACGACTGAAAATATGGGATATGTTACCATCTATTTCGAGTATTGACATCGCACGTATGCTTTCAGAGCAACCTAATAAACACAAAAAAAGCAGAAAACAGAGAAGATGAGAACAAGAAAATCGAGCACAAAGCAGAGGATTATGTGCAAACATTATAAGATATGAGGAAAAAAAAGTTAAAAAAATACATACAAATGATCCCGCAGGCCAGTGAATGATGAGAAAGCAAAGCAAAAAGTATGCCGTGTAGAATGGTGGTGCGTAATGCATTTTTTTAGCTCTCAAATAAAAAAAGTTTGACTAGGTTAACACTCAAACCATTTTGTAAACAGTATATTTAATCAAAACATATATCTGTAAGTGCAAAACTTGTTATAAATCACAAAATTCTTACCTAGGTTCTACTTTGTGCTTCAATCTTTTTAATCCTTTTATATGAGAAAAGTTAATCACATGATGAATTTTTCCTTCGTTAGTAAACCTGATCTTACGTTCTGAGACACATTGAGTAAGAATTGTCCCAAAATCATATTCAGGTTCAATAGGTGGTTCACAAAGTATACTGGTGCCTTCACACTCTCCAATAATCGTTATTGTAGATGTATCTCCATTTTCCACAAATAGTTTTACAATGCTTTTAAATTTTCCTTCAAATGTTCCGTAAATTTCTAGATTTAACACCAAATTACTTTCGGATCCAAGGAACATATTTGATTCTTTTGCGGTTACAAATGGCCCAATCTATAATTTTATTAAAATTAAATTCTTATAATAGATTGGCTGCGTTTCATATGCTAAGATAGCAGCCAATAAAATTTTATATAACAATAAATATACATTTGCAGTGTGTGTTATAAAAGCTTGCACATTTTGTATTCGTTTTTATTTCTTTTTTATTAATAATAAAATTAAATTATAGTTATCTTTATGTATATTTAAATACCAAGGTATTAAACTGGTCAAGGGTGGCAATATAATAGAGAATGAACCTTTTTTAAAATTATGCTATTCTTTTTTAGCTTATTATTGATTTTCATTGTCAATTGGAAATATAAATTATGCTAATAACATTTTATTAAGAAATAATAATATAAAATAATAATAATATAAATATATAATATAAATTACAGCAATTTAAATTATCTTCCATCTTCTTCAATTCACGTTTGCTCTAGAAAATTTTATCACAAGTCTATATGAAATTTTAACATCAAAATAATTATTAAGACGTGCGTTTTTCATTCTTGAGCAGTATATTTTTGATACCTTGGTATAATGTACATACACAAACTCACAATATTTATAGCAAGTGCCGCTGCAATTGGCGAGTCATTGCTTATAACAATGGCACGTTCCAAAAGAGTTAATGTTTTTATTTTTCCTAAATTTATTTTATCTTCGCTAACATCTACACAAGTTCCTCTACTTGTCACAGTTACTTCACATACAGTAGTGACCGCACGTGATCCAAATAAAATCATACTAAAAATAACTTTTAGACATTTGAATTATGTAGAATATAATATCTTACTTAATTATGCCTACAAAATCGCCAATCGTATTAGTTTTAATGTGCACTTTTACTTCTTCAAAAGAATTTGCTTCCATATACCAATGCGTTATATCTGTGGTTAATTCCAAATCCGATGGAACTACGCAAGAAAGCATGACGTATCCGGGAAAGGGGGATTGATTATATAAACGAATAGTTTTATAATTACTTTGAGAAATAAATACGCTTTTTAAAAGAATAACATTTGTATCACAGGCAACGTGTGGTAAATGTGAGCAATATTTTACAGGTATGAACCTATTATTGTGACGAGAACCCCACATGTACAGAGATAAATTTGCGTTCACAACTCCTGGAGTATTTGAAACGACTATAATCTAAAAAATGATCAGATAAATATTCCATATATTTAAAACTTTTTTCAAAATACTTTAAGTTTAGTACTTCCATAAGCTTGAACAACACCAAATTTAGGATCCAAAGTAAACTCTTTTGGTGGCACAAAGTCTAAGTCCACATTTTCAGAATTTCTTAAATCATCAAATGTACAAGATGTACCTACACCATCTTCCGGAATGGCGGCTTCAAATTCGACTGCAACTTGAGACATATTCAGTAAACTAATTTCAATTTCAATAGGGGTTCCCATTGGAATATCTCCAAAATTTACTTCGGAAACATCAAAACTCAACAATGGACATATTACATTGCCACTGAAAATTATAAGCACATTATTTTTGTAACATTTTAAATTGTTATAGAATATACATCATTATAAATTTGAGTATCTCTTTAGATTCTTTTATAACAAAACAAATATCTTCTGCAAATTTTCCTCTAAATTCCGAATTAAACTCTATCCATACAGATTTATTTTCGTATGGTTCTATATAGATATTGGGCTTTGAACAATAAAACTTTCCACCAAATGTTGTAGCGTGTGGATCGTATTCTACGTGTGCTGGTATAGGACCTATAACAGAATTATTACATTACCATACAAACGAATAGTTCACAACTCGAGTTGATTTCTCGGTTTAATTTTTCTTTCCGGTTTAAGTAATGTATAACATGTTTTATTATTAATAAATTATATAAAAAATAAACAAAAAGAATAAAAATAAAAAATAAAGAAAACTAACGAATTAAATAAACAAAAAACAACATATGCAAAGAATAATGTATCGAGTACGGTCTGTGCTGTACCAGTGCTGATCCATCAATAATTGTTTACATGAAGAGCTATGTTTCAACGAAACGGCTCTTTCGTAAAAATAAATAAAAAACACTGATCAAACAAACTTGAAAACAAACAAAAAATACCAATTATCAAGTATATGTGTTTGCAAAATTTAAAGTAATTAGATGGCTTGTGATAACGGGATTTTGATGGGACCAACAGCTTATAAGTTGACTTCCAAACCACTAGTGGATAGAATGCAAGATTAAAATTTTACACATTTTTGGGGTTCAAACCACGACATCTAGCTTGTTGGGCTAGTGCTTTACAACTAAATTATCCAAGTTGACTTATAAATACAACTAATAAAAATATTAATTTAAGAAAAAAATCAGCAATGGTAAAGAAAGTAGTAGCTACCGAAAACGTTTGCTGATTTTCATGTTTCATAATTAATTTAGAAAAACTACAAAGCAGTAAAAAGGAATCTATTGCTTTCCATTTCCAATCACATTGAAA
>JARJEC010094445.1:0-21644 GCA_030264575.1 Tachinus sp. AB-2021 | reverse complement strand
CACCCTTAATTTAAATTTGATTATGTAAAATTTATAATAAAAATGATAATAGGTATGAAATAATTTAAATAAAATAAAAAACTCAAGTTAAACAAGTTACACTTTATCTACAATTTTTTAGTTGTTTTTTTTGCCATTTTATATTGTTTGCAGTCTCCATTAATTTCGTACTTATTCAAATTTATTTGAAATGTGTTTAGTAGCTGAATAAGTGTGCTCGCCCAAAGTAGGCATTAAAAAAACTTTGGGAAATTATCTTAGTTATCTTGGAGGTGGAATTCGTATTACGATGTCTCATATTAAAAAAAGAAGATATTATTGATCGAAATTAAAATGATTTAAATCATTAATAAAAATGACGTAAGGCTTAAATTATCTTTGTTTTACCATTGATTTGTGATTTATGACTTATGATTTAAATCTTTTTTCTAAATGATTTGAGACCGCGGCAAGAATATGCAATAATTCCTAATTAGGTTAGGTTAAATCAGGGCGTATTTCGGCAATTAAACTGTTTGCCGTCAATCCCCGTAATGACTAGTCATTGAAGCCTTATTTTAGTATTTGACGCCACCATAATATATGTTACTAGTATTACTACTGGTGACAATTTGTCTTGCGTTGTCTATCTCGAATTGTGGCTGTTTGTAATTATCAAATACTTATAGTAAACATTTATTTATAGATAAAAATTATTTTGTATTCAAGTGTTTTTTATATTAATGTTATCAGATGTAAATATTAATGCATTTGATCACGTTTGTTTTTGTCATATTATCTTGTTTAATTCTTATCTAAAAATTACGTAAAACTACTTCGACTATATTTAGGACAAAATATGTTTATACAAAGTATAGCAAATCTTTCAGAAATAATTTACTATTTCCATTTGAAAAAAATTCATAACGCACACTTCATTTTGATTTATTTAAAATATTTAAGTACCAGCCAGTCCTTATGGTCAATTTAAAAAAATTCATATGCGTTTGGGATACTTAATTTCTTTTTTGAATAATTTAATAATTCAATATTTGATGAACTTATCTTAATAATATTAATAATATTCAAACAAATTTTCTTAATAAAAGAGATATAAAAAAGCAAAGATTATTGAACCAAAATTGACAATATCATGTCATTAATCTGCATTTTTGAAAACGGAAGAGTTCCCAAATTTGAAAAGTCAACCAAATATTTAATGCTTTCAAATTACAGTTAATATGACACAATGCAATGTTTTTAATATACAAAAAATAAAAAAATATAGTTTCTGAAATAAGATTCAATTGAATGGCATATTGCAAAATATGTTTTTACACAAACTATGCTGGGTAAAAGTCCAGAAACGGAGCTATAACTTTGGAACAAATAAAAAAAAAGAAAATTTAGAGATCACTAAAGAGCCACAACAACTACATTCTAAAATAGTTTAGAACTTCCATGCAACGTGGAGTTTCTATAGGAGATGTCATTCCAACAATTTTAAATAGCAGCCCCTGTCGAGTTTCATCTTATTTTAAAGGTAATAAAATAAAACACATGGGCATAAACCAAAACCCGATATCTTAATTTTTTTAAGAATCATGAGAGGTTCATTACCAAATGGAAAAATAAAATGCTTTAATATTTTTTGCATGTTTATTTATTGCGATTTTTATAAAAAAGTTGAAATTGTCGGCTTTCTTTTTTGGTTTCTTAAAATATGCGATTTTTCGAATCACTTATTGACTCTGATTTTGTTGCATACATTCTACTTTTCAGAAACCCACAAAAGAAAAAATTAAGTGATGTTAGATCATGAGATTGTGGTAGTAGCCACTCAATTTCATCTTTTCTACCAATCCAAGGTTAGGAAAAGTGCGGCTTAAAAAGTCTCAGACTGCATGACTGACTGACTGACTGATTGAATGTGGAGAAACACCATCTTGTTGGAACCAGTTATTGTCCCTAATAGTAGGGCATACGTTACGCACACTTGGAACTACTTGATTTTCTAAAATTTGCTTGTCTCCGTCCAAATTTTCATTAATAAAAAATGGACCAATTACATTCAGTGCCATAATACCAGCGCATGCATTCATTTTCTGCGGTTTTTTAGTATGATCTGCTTTTATTAAACGTTGATTTTTGTCAGCGCAATAACGACAATTGTACCTATTAACGTTACTATTCAAGTAAAAAGTAGTATTATCAAAGAAAACAATATTCAAAAGAATATGTCTGTTAATATCACATTTTCCACGTACTATTTTACAGAATTTCAACCTTATATAGAAGTCACTTTTGTTCAATTCCCGAACTACATACGATACATACGAAAAAAAGTTATTTGTTTTCATAATTCATTGGACTGAACTTTTGGAACGCTTTTAATAAGGAACTTGAAGGTTGCGCAATAAAAGACAGTAGTACTTCTTCGGTCTTTTCTGGATTAGTTGTAGATTTTGGTTTCGGAAGATCTTTTACAATTCCCTCTTCTTGAAATATTTTATCAGTTCTTTCGACTGTTAATTTAAAAATCGGTGGTCGTTAATAAAAGAAATCATTGAAGATTTTATCATATGATCTTGTTCTATCCCCAAAACAGATCATTAAAGGAGATGATGAGATTCTTTCTTTTTCGGTCAGTTTTTGTGCGATTTTTAGAGTTAATAAAAGCAACTTTTAGAAAACAAGTTCAGTTTAAATAAATAATAAAGGAAGATAACTAATACGTTAAGTACGTGGCGCTAATTAAACACATCACTGTAACAGCAATTAAAAAAAACAGGTTACGGTGTCATAGTCACAAAAACATCTGTTATTTTGTTTATTACATTTTATTTTATTTCCATAGTGCAAAAACCATCAAAAGATTTTATTTTTATTTAAGGTCGACAATTTGAACTTTTATTATAAAAATCGTAATAAATGAAAATGCAAAAACATTTCGGTTTCCCATTTGGTAGTCAACCCCTCATAAATCTTGAACGAATTAAGATATCTAATTTTTGGTTTCTTAGGACGCGATTTTTTTCTCATTACTATTAAAATAAGGTAAAACTCTATCTTTAGTTATCCCCAAATTTTCAATTTTTTTCACTAGTTCGAAACTTATAGCTCCGTCCCAGGACTTTTTGGAAGCCCAGTTTCTATAATATATACATATATACCCAATACAGAATAAGATATGATAATAATTTTTATGTAGTAAAACCGCAAAAGATTTAACAAATCAGTACAAGTTGACATAGATTTTATTAAAATGATTAGAACATGTTTATATAGCAATATAACAAATTGCATGCGATGCATATTGAATAGATTTACTTTTATTTGATAAAATTTCATATAAAAAACATAAAGGAAAAGAAATAGAATATTATAATTTTTGCTTCTACTAAAGTCATTGGCTATTATATTTATTATTCCATATGTATTTTTTTATAATTTGCAAATATCGTCCTTGCGTTGAGATTGATATCGCAACCTCCTGATAACATATCTGCTGCTGAGCACTTAGAGCAAAATAATGTTTTTAATATTTATTATTATAATCTCATATTTCTCCGTTTTCTTTTTAAATAATTGATATATAAATTTATACCTTATTCGAAAAAGAAACAAAAAATATAATAAAAAAATTTGATTCTCAGTTGCAAAATAAAATCATTCTATAGTGTCAATCTGGCTTTATAAAAAATATTTGCGGTGGTTATTATAAACAACATTAAAAATAATAAAACTTTTATACCAATTTTTTTCTAAAATCTTTAATAAAGAAACATATATGGATGGCGTTTTTCGATACTCATCCTATATGTATGCACAGTTAATTATGGGTTAAATAAAACAGATGTAAATAATGAAACCATCAAACACTAAGAAAAGTCGATTATTATTGAAAAATAATTTTAAAATTCATCATTGTAAATGCCATTGAACTTTATTTACTTCAGGCAAATTTATATATGCAAAATAATTTCTAATAAATTATAGTTCTATATAAAACAAGTTTAATTATTCAATGGATTCAGTGGATAATGAATGTTAAGACACTAATTATTTTAAATATATTTTGCTTTGCTAAATGGCGGCTTTCCGAGAATTGCATGACTATTCATTTGACAATTTAACATTTACAAGTTCTTTGAAACTCCATTGTAAAATCGAATAAATTTTCTTTATATGACATTCACTTTTTTCAAGTACTTTTAAGTATTCTTCGATCATGTATAAATTCTTCTTGAACCATTCGTATTAATTTGAAAATCCATACACGAATCATGTAGGTAATTACCTAGTTAGAAGAATTAAACTGAAAAGAACACACCTTCTCATAACGCGCGCACACTGAATAACTTACTTTCTTGCCTTTATCAGTAACAGGTCTGTTAATTATGCGGGACTCGGCGGTGTCCCTTAAATCAATCAATATATCAGCGTCTGTCAAAGTCTGTCAGACGGCGTCGTTCACCTGCGCCATTTTTGCAAGTCCAATCAAAACAATTTCCGCAACTACCAGTTCCAGCCAGTCTACTTTTTTTTCTTTCGTTCTCCTCTGCGACTCTTTTTCCCGGTAAAAATCGCTCACATATTTTAAGTGGCGATGCAAAAACGCAAGAAAAAAAGCAACAGTGTACAATAACTATTAAACTAATTAATTAATTAAAACGAATCTTTATTTTATAACCCAAAAAAGTAACAATTGGATGAATTAATTGCGGCGAGGATTGCGACTTCTTTAAGGTTGACGTCAATATCAATTCCAATCACATTTTAAGTGCACAATAATCAATCAATTCTATCGATAACTTTGCCATTATTGATTGCGGATTTTTATCAAATTAAAAGTGCATGTACTTGTTGAGTTTTGTATAAAAATAATTATGTTTTTATTTTGAACGTATTTATTTAATTAATAAAAAGTAATTGTGTTAACATGTCCGAATGCAAACGCGTGCTCTAATCCACCCTCTTCAAACACTCACAATTATAGGGGAGAATTTATTATAGTTGAAATCCATACCATACTTGCTAAATTTATTGTGTTTGCTCATTATTATATACGTAAAAAACACGATGTATTGTTTGCAACATACAATACATGCTGTTATTATTGTTGTATAAAACAGAAAGTATATGGACCTTACATATTGTTTGTTTGTTTCTATTTATAGTGTTGTTCCATCAGGGTTATATATGAAGCGTAACATATTTGAACAAAACTCCTATTTATTGTTTAGATTAAATGACATCTTTCAATTGTACAGTATTGTCATCAATTTCTTCAATATTTTTAATTAATACAAAATCTTGAATTATTTTTCTGTATTGAAATAGTCGTAATCAATATAGAGTAGTAGTGTGTAGGTTGTGATATAAGAGGGTGGGCTACACAAACAAGGCCCTTAAGCACGTCTGTAGGGTTATTCAACAAACTCCCCGTGAGATAAAAACCGCCCCCGGTGCACCCTATATACTACTTCTCGAGAGCACTCGGCACAGCCGTATGCAGAACTAAATAAATACCATTAACTGTACGTACGCTATTTCAGGATCTGTCACTCATTATAACCGATCAATTTGTACATGGAAAATGAAAATTGCTCGGTAATGAGGAGTGAAAAAAGATTTATGCCTTGCTTACGAAATTGTTCTAGTGGTATTTATTTTACGGCAATGTTTGTACAAGCTTAATGATCATTAAAAAGTTATGAATTATTTGTCATTAAAAAACATCACATTATATGCACTATCAAAATGCACTAACAAAATGTACATATAAGTATATGTACAACATATGCATTACGTTATTGTCTGTCTCAGTAGACGATTTAAATTAATTCTTGCTTTAAGAAATATGTAAGAAAAAAATTACAGTAAATATTTAATATGCTCAATTTTAAAAACAAGTGATTATATGAATTTATAGGTCATATTTTTTTTTTAATTTGATTTGTTGGTTGACCCAAGAGCTGTTCTAATAGTTGCAAATCGACGGTTTTTTATTTGAAAGCAATAACATAAATATGTAAAAATAAGTAGTGATGCTCTAGAGTAGTAAAAACAATTGCATATTAACACCTACCATAAGTGGTCGCACCGCGGTCAAAAGAAACGAAAATATTCCAAAACGCATAAACAATGACTGACCATCAAAAAGTGTGCATACGGTGCAAAAACTTTTTTATTAAGCATTTCTCAACTCAATTTTTTCTATTATTTACAAAAATTAAAGCATATGTTAATGTTCATTCAGTTTCTTTCAAATGTACTAAGTAATTAATTTTCAATCTGAAAAGTACGATATTTCTAAAATTACACATTTTTTCAGTAACATAATTTTGTTGGGCGTTAGTTTTGTTCTTATTGACTAATAATAACAACGCTGCAAATCATTTATTTTTTCTGATATTTTTGTAAAAATAATTGATTTTTGTTTTTTTTTTCATAATTTAAAATTTTCGCATAATTGCGCTTAATTTCAAAGTGTAAATCTGTATGTGTAAAATCTTCAAAGACCTGCAACTGAAAAGACATAGAAAAGTGTTCTATTTAAATATTTTTGTTATTTGCTAAAATCTAATATTTTTCTAAAATGTTTAAGCTTTGGTCAAGACACTTGTTAAGAGAAATGAAGTTTAATAATATCTGAAAACAAAATTTTAACAAATTTATGAATATTTTTTGCGTTAATTTATAAATCACAAATCACAAAACATCGAAAATTCAATTGGCCAATTCTAAATAATCTTGTCTTCGGTTTTGTACTAATAGTATATCACTTTGCAATAGTATTTCAGTCTATAAAAATTTAAAAAAAGATAATTATTGATACTTAACCTTTTCTATAAACTTTAAATAATTTGAAAAAAAAACCCTATATTTATGGCCGTAAGAATTACAATATTTCTTATCTCTAATAACATATACAAATGTGCTTTAAAAATTTACGAAATGAAAGAAAAAATGAGAAAATATATTTTTGAAATATGTTTTATCTTTCAATATAATCTCCGTTAAGTTGAATGCACTTCATATATTCCAAAGGCTAAATACCGTCACAAAACACTGATTTCACTACTTGAAAAATTCCTGAAGAATACTTTTAGTCGACAAAATAAAAGAAAGTCAAAACTAACAAAATCAAATGAATAAGGTGGACATTGCAACAGATTGTACTTTGGTTCATTCAATTTATGCGAACATACTTGTATGGAGATGTGAAATCTCTTGATATCATTCTTCTAACACAAGCCAGGTACTTTTTTAGCGACTTGGTTTAAAAGTTAAACGCAATAGTTACCATTGATTGTTTCAGCTTTGAGAAGTTCAATTGGTAATATTTCCCCTTAGCGTCCCAAAAAACTGATGCCATCTTTTCTAAATGACTTCAAGGGCATAGCCTTCTTTGTTGGTGGAGAACACTTATGTATATCTCTATTGTACAGATTGTTGATTGATCTCAGGTTAATAATAGTGAACCTCAGTTTCATCTATTGTAACAATTCAAAATTATTTTATTTGAGTTAAAAGGGTCTAGCTCTCTTGACAAGTTCTTATTCTCCAAAGAATTATGATCCTAATTTGAAACCTTTAAGTGACAATCATGGATAACCATGTCGTGGACTTTTTTGACAATTTAAGGTTTTGTGACAGTTTTTAGTCGTCCACTGCGTGGATCAATTTCTAGGCTTCCATGACCATATTTAAAAAAATCGTGGCCTTTCGTAAACGATAGAACTGGGTCTCCCAATGTTTCCTGTATATCTTTATGAATTTATGTTGCCTTACAAACATTTTTTTACAAAGTATTTGATAACGCGTGTATAATTTTATCTATTTAATTAAAACTTTTGCCAACTTTTCAAAGCACCCTCATAACAACGTAAAACATAATGGCCCAATTCTGCTTTAGAGTGGTAATGAACCGGTATAAAACAGTTTTTAAATAAAATTTTCCAGAGAATTTTTATAAGCTTTTAAAAAACTAAAAAGAATTTATTGGAATTTTGGAATAAAACTAATATCTATTTAAAGATACAAAATAAGCAATTACAAAAATAAATTTTCCACTTTCTAAAAGACGTTTAGAAAAATTATATACTAATTTTTGTAAAGTATTTGCTAAAGAAATTGTTTAAAGTTTTAATAGAATTGACCTTTTAGAAAAATAATTTTAATCAATTTATTGTGGGAGAGAATTGTGAATAATTGATTTACGTGTTCTCTTGCTTCAATGCGATGCGGAAATCATTAAGGTGCACTGATGATCTCTTATAAAGAGTGAAACAATTGTATGCATTTGATTGTTGTCACTTGTAGCAATTGGTTGTTAACTTTTTATTTAATCTTTTTTATTCTATTGGCGTTATGATACTGACTGCCTGTAAATTATATTGGTTATTCTAGAAAGATAGTCAAGTATCATTTATTGTTTACAAGAAAGGCATAAAACAACTCACTTTGTATTTAATGTAAAAAATAACTTTAAGTTGTAAACATTTTTATTCAAAATTATAACATAGTAATAATTTTACTATTGTACGCTAGGATAATTAATATGACTATGTAAAACTATCTACTACGGTGTTTCTAGTTATATTGGTTGCGTTGATTAGCGCCGGTTTACTTATTCCTGTAATTTTTGCACATTTGCAATTTTTAATAGTAATATTTAAGTATATTAAAAATTATCGAAAAGTTTTCCTAAAAATTATGGTTGCCCAAAAACTGCATGAATTTATTTTGATTACAATTTGATCAAAAGTGCACGAGACGCGAAGCGTCCAGTGCACTTTGACAATCATATTACAATTAATGAAACACGTAATGAATGCAAACTTTTCTAGAAAATTCATTGCACGAAATATATTTACCAGGGTATTTCCTGAGCAGTTAAATTAATTTTAAATACACATTTTCAGTGTAAACGGAATCTGATTTGTCAAAAATTTATAAATGACTATATATGATTGGTTTATAATTATAGAGGGAAATAGTCATTACTAATATAACGAGTGTATTGATGATTTTAAAGTTGTCTGATTTTGAAAGATAAATTATGTTGCTTTATAATTTATCTCAAAAAAGAGAACAAATTTGCTATAATCATATAAATGCATGAGTTGTATTTGCCTAGATTAATTCTTGAAAAAAAAACAATATAACTTTTTGGTGGTAGTAGTAGTAGTATTTGTATTTGTTGGGTTGCTGGACATCGAGGTCATTCAGCCGTTATGTAGGTATAGGTGTGTTGGGTGAATGGTAACGGTAGGCGGGTTACCCACCCAATTGCTAACCGTGCCTAACGTTGCTTTTTGCAAACATTTGACGTCGGCCGTAATCGATATGCCTCCCCGGCGGTTTATAACTTTTTATTTATTGTAAACATTAATTAGATTTATAATTTTACTAACAACGTCCGACATAATTGTTAATAATACCTAAAGCAACATAATTTATCTCAAAAAAGAGAACAAAGTTGCGATAATCATTAAAATACAGAGTTGTATTTGTCAAGATTATTTCATGAGAAAAAACTTAAACAGTATAACATTTTATTTATTATAAACATTAATTTATAATTTTTATGACAACGTCCGATTTAATTTTTAATAATGTCATCACGAACGTCTCTGTCCAAATCACAAACGATAAATATATTAATTGTCATTTATCAATTTGCTTCTATAAGCTTAGCCAAGCCAATCAAAAGCTTGTATTTAAATTAGAGTGAAACAATCACTGTAAGTTGAATTTGATTTGTAAAAAATTAAAAATTGCTCAGTATGTCTGATTTATAATTATAGAAGGAAATAATCTACATTATTTCGAAATTTGTTTGTCGATTTAACGAAAAAGTATAATAACGATGTGATTAATATTTTCATTATTATTTATGCATTAACTTTTTTCTTTCAGAGATGCTTCAGCAAGGAGATTTATCATCAGCGTCTATGGATTCATTGTCATATGATTCTTCAGTGACATCTCCTGCATCTAGTACAGGACATCAATCACAAAGGACGAAGCGAATGCGGACATCCTTTAAGCATCATCAACTAAGGACGATGAAGACGTATTTTGCGATCAATCAAAATCCTGACGCTAAAGATTTAAAACAACTAGCACAAAAAACTGGCCTTTCAAAAAGGGTTTTACAGGTAATAATACTATAAATTAATAAAATAAGATTATTATAACCGTAAATATTATTAATATAGGTATGGTTTCAAAATGCTCGTGCAAAATGGAGGAGAAACATAATGCGACAGGAAGGTTCAAATACTAACAATAACTCAGGTCCGAATGGCCAAACCGGTGGAAACAATGTGAATTCAATGATGGAATCCGGGACATTACCACACCAAACATCCTTGGATGATATCCACCATCACATACATTCACAAAATTCACAAACGCTTAATTTCGGCGACATTTATTAGAGTACTGAACAAAGACTGCTTGTATTCGTTCGGAATACTGACAAATAAAAAATGTTCCTTCCCATAGTGATAATTATTGTGTAGTTGTTAATAAGAATTTTTCCAGAATAGGCAGGCAAAGGTGCAATTCGCATTATGTATAAATGTGTAGATATTATTTATATTTAATTAAGTTGTGTAACATTGTGATTAGATTGATGAAATTGATGTAAATATTACAATTTATATTATATTAAAGAAATAATAATATTGCTATTGAGATTTTAATGTTACTTATTGGGGACACGACATTTTTCAACATATTTTGCTTACGTTGCATATCGTTTATCTCGGTGATAAATCAGATATGTTTACCGCTGCTGAATGTTCCCGCATACCTGGCTCCAATATATTTTACAGATAAGGGAGTCTAACCCTTTTTGTATACAGCCAATTATCGATTAAAGCTTTATTTAGTGTGACTGAGGGAAACCATAAATATTTATCTTTTACCAAGCATGTACGTTTTGCAAAAACATATCTAAAAATCTTCTTAAGTGATATAGCCATACTTGCCGAATTGTAAATTCTTATCTTAAGCGGCAAATTGTTTTATGGTTCTGCTTAATTATTGTTTTGATTCAATATTTATACTAATATTTTATTACATTCACTTTGCTTTCAGTTTTAAAAATTGAAATTGTTTGTTCATAATATGAATGAAAAACAAAATTATAGATGAAATTTGCTTGTGAAAATATTGAAAGTATATAATTTTATAGAAGCTTTTTAAAATATGCATATAATCTTAATGTTATTTTAATGACGGGTCAGTAAATATTTGTTTCGAATTTGACTCAATGTATATCTCCAACATCCACAAAAGCAATGAGTCAAAATGCTTTTGGTCTCCCTGCAGAAGTCATCCTCTGTAAATAGACAAACATTATATTCAAATAAACAAAATTAAAGTTTAGCGTATAAATTTAACAATAAAATACTATTTTTGTTAAGTTCCCGTAAGCTGACAAAAACAAATGAGAGAGATAAGATAAGTTTTGATATACACAACAGTTAATCGTACATGTGAGCTATTTTTCAACGTAGTTGCAACCGACATTGAGGCATTTGTCGTATTGGGAGACCAACATTTGACAGTTTGAAATAAACATCTATAAATTGTAGATCTGTGTTGTCTAAATATATTGTACACGATAAAACTCATAATTCAGGTCAAAAATAACAAAATTGAGGAAAAAATATAATAGGTGGTAGTATAAACCTCTGGTTGTGGTGAGCAGCAACATTAATAGGTTGACGTCAACGTTATTTGTAAAAAAGGGATGGGAAGCCGTCGCGGGACGCTTGGTAGATGTAAAACCTCAAAATCTGTGCATTTTGCAGCTATGGTGGATATAATCCTTAATGATAGTTGACTAATATTTTAATTCCCCAATATTACTAAGTTTAATCCTCTCTATCCGGGCTCGATTAATCCATATATAAAAAGGAATCTTCTTACTAAATAAAAAAATGATATTGTCTATACATTGCTTTAAATAACCCCATTTGTACTTCTAACTAATCTTGACTTAAATCAAAACTTTCAATTATATCGATAGACGGTCTAGACGCAAAGTTATGAAGGTTTCAGTAATTTGAAAGGACAAGTAGCTGCAATGTTTTTCAACAGATGGCGGTTTGTATAAATGAAGATATTATTTTTTATTAAATTATATACTATTTAATTGTGTCCGGTTAGTTCGTGGGGAAAACCATATCTATAGAAGTACTTACAGAAGACGTTCCTTAGTTAGTTTAGGTTTTTGGTAAATTGGCTATTAAGATTATTATTGCTCAGACGTTCTCCGGAGTCTAGTGGTTATTCCACAGCAATGAAAGTAGCCTCTGATAACATATGTATCTGTCGGCAATTGGTATGTATGTCTCTAAGTCAATAACAAACCGTCATTTGCAAGCTCGATGAGGACTCATAAAGCCATACGCCAGTGTATTGCAAAAGGCATTAGAGGTAACTCTTTCCGTGGATATGATGTTAAAAGAAAGAACACACAATAGAGAATAAAAGTAAGAATAACAAAAACGTAATAACGTACGTGAACGAAAAGTAGAAAAGAGCTAGACATAGTATTAGTAAGCCAAACAACAACAAGCCAAAAATTAAAAAGGCTAATAAAGGATCGGGCTGAAATTTATTCCAGTATACATTCTTTCACTAAAAATTTCAATAACAATTTGAGGTTTGGAATTAAATTTATTTTTATAATATATGAAATTTTTTTTTATTGATTCACATAATTGCTTATTATTTAGTTAGCATAGTATATCAATTTCAATAACAAAAGAAATAAAATTTAACTGAACCAACAGGTTATGAATTTAACTAACTATTTATTATATCTTCAATAGTACAACCTAACAATTTATTAAAAAGTATTATTAAACCTTCCCAATTAACACCAAGAGCTTCTAAATCATTTACGATTTTCTTCGATTTTTCTAAATTTAAACAATTATGTAATAATAATTTAAATTCGTTACTATAGATTATGTCATTGAAATCTTTAAATTCTTTATCCTTTATTACGTTCCAAAACAAAATATTCTTAATTTGTGAAGTTGGAATTAATGTATTTATTTGTTTTATAAATACAGGAAACCCCCCCAAATCGCGTCCTATTTTATTCGAAACTGGTGGAATTAACATTTGGAAAATCCTCAACACATCAAAATCACCAATCCCTTTAAATAAAGTTATAATTGCTTTAAATTCATTTGATTCCATAATAGATTTAATATTTGCTTTTGTTTGTGGTAATTGCAAATATTTAATTACGGATTGAAATGTGACATCTTCATCACAGTATTTCTCTAGCAATGCAATTATGTCTTCCATGGGCAATTTTGTAGCAATCTCAACCATTGTTGTCATAAATGTAGCAGATATAAAAATTGTATATCCAGAAAACAATAGTAATATTAATACAAATGTATCAGACTTCATCTAAAATAAATTTAATTAAAATATTAATACAAACAAAAAAAAACACATACCTTGCACATATTTGTTTTAATAGTTATTGGAATGTTAAAAACAATAGCCTTGCTTTATTTATATTGCAATAAGAACGTGACTAATATTTTAATGAAAGTTTAAAACTTATCGCATGTTTCAATATAATATACACGTTTGTACATGTTGATAAACATATTTTATTTCAGATTTGTTATTTCAGATTTTTTCAAATTAATTTGATAAATATAATATTATAATCAGTTTTTATTTAATTTTCATAAATCAATAGCATTAGTAAGTATTTTACATAAATTCTCATCATACTGGCTTTTACAACATTGTAATTTATAATAATTAGTCTATCACATAAATTCATCACTTCCTCATTAATAGATCAATCAGAGTGTTTATAGGCCCTGCTTACTTTAATTCATTCATCCCAGAGCAAGGCGTCCATTATCGCCATATCTATATAATATATTTTGTCTTAATATATACAACCGCAACTCAATATATTTCATGCTGAATCACTAAAAGCAGCTATTGAAGCTATTAGCAAGAACATAAAAGTGGCATAGCAAATGTCATTTTCTTGGAAACCCACTAAAACTAAGCTCTCTCACAAATTCCATAAAAATTTCCGCTAAATACTTATAAAGTATAGTCTCATCTTCAGTATCTTGGTTAATATAAATGCTAATTTCACAATAAAAATGCTTTTGTTCATTAACATATAATTAAAAAATCAATTTTAAACACATGTCTATAATACTATTTGCCGTTCCGTACTAGACTACTTCTTTAATTTTTTTTGTAAATTCTCACAAAGCCACTCTTAAGCATCTGTATTTTGAAGAAAGATCGTGTCAACAAACAACAAAAAATCTACATCCAAACACTCTTTTACATAATTCTCCAAATAACCTTTTGTAAGAATCTATACTTTCTTAAATGAACGATTTCAGAAACTTTATAAAAATTTGCATGTAACAAAAATAACCCAAAAACTCGTGACTAACTAATTATACCAAAAAATTGCATGTCATCTAATTTCTAAATTATCTACCGTATTATTTAAAGCGCAAGCTGAAAGACTGCGGTCAATGGCTCATTATAAAAAAATACAATAAATATGTTTGACTTATGTATTTGACAATCTGTTAATAAAAATCTGTATATGACAAACTTATTCTGAATCAAATAAGCATGTCTAAGAAAAATGTTACAATTGTTAGTAAACCTCCTTAACATGAGTCTCTAAACAAACGTCAAACTGAGTATGCATTTTAAGTATGGATTTGTTAATAGAATTTCGATAGATGCTATACGGTTTTACTTTAATCATTTTCTTACTGCCTCGTTTCTGATAGATAAACCTTATAAATTCATCAACGTCTTTATGACACAGGCACATTTAAACAAAATGGAAGACCACATAGACCAAACAAAGTAATAACAGTAGAATTAGAAGAAAATGTAGTAAATATGGTAGATGAAGATACTGGTACTATCGAAAAATAGCAAATATGTCCAATGTAAATAACATGACTGTGTAGAAAATTGTGAATCAGCAGTGCTCATTCCTACTATTTTGCTCCATATTTTGCATTTTGTCAATGGTTTTTGCAAACATTGATTCATATCCCGCAACTATTGACGTTGATTCTTTTTAACTATAAAGCAAATTTTTCAAGAAATGCACTTAGAAACTTCCGTAATAACCATATGTAGGCAGATGAAAATCCGGATGCGGCACATGAAATGACATTTTAATTAAACGTTTGTATAGTAATTATGGGTTTTATTATTATCTTATTGGATTAGTATTTACACTAGGAAGACTTACCAGCGAGGTATATCAACATTTTTTTAAAAGACCTGGGTTTTTAGAGAATATACCAATAGCAACAAATATAGTAGTGTAGTTTATGCTCATTGATGCACAAGCACAATTTTGTTTGGTTTGTGATTTTATAAACGCAACATGAAGTTCATTTAATTGGCCGAGGTGGACCTCAGGTATGGCCTGCTCGATCGCTTGACATAAATCAATAGAATTTTGAAGCTATTTGAAGGCAGTAGTATACACTACTGCAATAGAAAATGAAGAGGATTTGAAAGATCGGATAATAAGATATTGTTATACAATTTTAAAAAACAACACTGCTATTTTGATCAGTATTTCTAATTATCGTTTTTGAAAAATCGTTTAAGGTGTAATTATTCTTACAATAGTTCAAGTAATACCGCCTTAATTAGTACCAACTTGTAGACATTATATAGGACTTACTAAATTTACATTCTGTACGCAATGCACTAAACAAATTGTAATCATTTAGTAAACTTATTATTTATATTTGAAATAAAACTTTTTTTAATTGATTAATAAGCGGAGTTGTGCCATTTCGGATACGCACTATTTCTAATGGTTTTTATTGAATAAATTCTAGAATTTGGACTATTATTTTGCTGACAATAATATATATATAATAATAATAAGAATGTTAAAAGCGTGTTAAAATGGCAATTTATAATAAAAAATTACTGAATTTATAAAAAAATATTACAAAAAATTATGGGCAAGGTCAGTAAACTCAATTAAAACTGCAATTTATAAGAGAAAATTAATTAAAATTGTAAAAATTTAGTAAATATTGCGGTTTATAAAATAAAATTCTCCAAAAGATTCACAATAAAATTTTTAAAAAAATCATTCATTAAAACTTGCACTAACAAACAATTGGCTGAACAGTTTTACAAATTAAAAAAACAATAAAAATTATAAATATGATAGTTTTCACGACACGTAGGACAAGAAAAACAATATGTCGTCACTATTTTTTATTTTCGGTAAACGTTTCGGAACATCACGTCCCTTCTTCAGTACTATAATTATGAACAATTGGTACAATTATAATAATTGTAAAATGGACATGACAGCTCACCTTCAACAAAAGATGTTTGTTTATAAAAAAAATAAATATATAAATGACACATAAATACAAGTGTATGTATACTGCTTGTAGATAAAACACATTGTTGAAAGTATCAACTTGATACGTTGTCATTTACTAACTAATTGACATATATGATATAAAAATTCATAGATTGTTCGTATTAAAACTTATTTGGACGTCTTATTATTCGGACTCTCCACTGATGTTCCGAAAAGTTTACCAAAAATAAAAAAAATAGTGACGACATATTCTTTTTCTTGTCCTATGTGCCGTGAAAATATCATATTCATAATTATTTTTTGCGTGTCTTCAAATACTACTACCATTAGGTTTTTGTGACGACATAATCGAACAGTTGGACATTAACTAATGCTACAAATATAAAGTTTATTTGAGCATAGTAGGTGGCCTTAAAGACCACGTCCCAAATGAGCCCGAAAAATAAATAATCCGATGGAAGGTTGCAACGGAACACAACAACTTGTGGAAAAGCTGTTAAGAGATAAATCAACACAAAATACTCAAAAGTAGAATCGCATATGACTCGAACTTCATAGAAGAGGCAAAATTGCTCCCGGAGTCGCTGTGTCTCTTGACAAACCACCTCAGAAGAAAAGGAGGCAAAGAACTAAAAACGGAAAGTATCAATTGTCTTGTCCGGATCACAAACAAGCAAAAATTATTCAGTTTAATAATAATTTATAAATTTGTAAATGGCAAGTAAATAATTTTTGCTTCTTTGTGACCAGGACAAGACAAATGATACTATTCCGTTTTTAGTTCTTTACTTCTGAGGTGGTTTGTCAAGAGAAGCAGCGACTCCGGTAGCAATTTTGCTCAGTTATCAGGCATTAATGCGTAATTTTTCCTCCACTACAAATAAAGTTTATTATTCTTTTCATATAGTTAAATGTATTTCCGACAACTCATTTTGCAAAATATTATTCTTTCTAAAATCATTTTTCTTTATTTTTTAAGTTTTAATATACGTGCGTAATCACTTGCGCTGCTTTTGTTTGGCTTAAAATACTTTTAATAATATATTTTTCTTTTTAACTTGAAATATGCAGCTGACGTGGAGGCCCTCTCCTGGGGGCGGCTCACTATTTTACTTTTACGGTTAATAATTCATAATAATAAAATCAGCTTTCCTAAAATAGCTTAAAAAACAAACGATGCGACACACCAAACACATATGCTTTTGGCATTCTTATTAAGAGTTTGTTTTTCAAATAATCAAGTTGTGTGCCCGGCGCATTCACCATATTGTCTGTATCTTGCTACAATCATAATTATTTACTCGCAATAAAAACCTTTTCGGTACTAAATTTTACTAAACACTGAGCAATTTAAACAACAATTATGTATGAACATTATTGATTTAGCATAGATAAAGCAATTAAACGCAACAATATTTGCAATACATTTTTATATTGAAATATATACAGTTCTAATATGAACAGTAAATATTCAAATATGTTCAACTATTGATTCAAATGCTGATCACAATGTTTCTGATTGCTACTGCTTGCTGCAACGTGAATTGGTATCATTGATTTTAAACTTTTTATTTAAGCATTTATGATTTGATTGGCAGCAGATTGTAGTTGCACTACCATATAGCTGTAGATCGTAATGGCTTTTCTGGGTAGTGTTCTATTTTTATCTGAAAATTAATTAATGTTATTAGTAGTGATAGATTTATTTATGTGAAATAGAAATATACAATAGATAACAGGGTATTTCATTATTTTCATAAATAAATCAAATTTCGTCTTAATTATGTAAATATTTATTAAAATAATTATCTTATAACACAGAAAACATTGACTTTATCTCATGGCATACATAAACTTATATTGTAATCAAATTTATAAATATTAAAAAAAATAATTTTTTTTTCTAAATAAAATAATAATATAATATATTCTATGGTATTAAGGTAAAGACAAATTTCAAAAACTTAAGTTTATTTTATTACAAACAATTAATGTAACTTTAATTATTGGATTTATATATGTCAATTTCCGATATTCTTATATTCTATTTTTAATTATTATTGGGGGTATAATAGTATTGTTTATTTACATAACAAGCATCGCCTCAAATGAAAAATTTAAATATTCTTTTAAGATTAATATCATTTTTTCAATTTGAGCTTTACTTATAGGATCATTATCATTTACAGACTAAATTTATTAAATTCTAGATGGGAAAGTGTTTCATTAAATTTTAAAATTAGATTAACTTTACAAAAACTTAAGTTTTTGGAATTTGTAAAAGATATTCTTTTTACCTTAATACCATAATTATGGAATTTCAACAAGTAAAAGCCAAATCAATTATAATTATATAATTATAATATTCTATATTTGAAATTTCTATGTTTTAATATCAATAAATAAAATAATAACTATGATGTAACTAAAAGGTACCGGAAAAAAGAACCCGAAAACTTAAAAAAAAGAAATTATTTGCATTTCAATTTTGCGAGCGGCCACCATGACCGCACTACGGCGGTTAAGGCTTAATTTTAAGAAAGCAATTACTAGTTTATTATTCTGATAATTTTTACCCCAAAAACTCATTATTATATACTTTACATATTTGCATATTTAATTAAATGTTATAACAATGTTGCAATAAATTTTTGTAGCTTGCGAGGATAATAAATTTACAAATTGGCGATTTGAGGATGTTATACTGACGCATTAGCTTTTCCCAGAGACAGCGCACATATAAAACCGTACTATGTAGCCTGAGCGGCATCTATTAAGACTTTATTGTCAACTAACTGCACTAGGTAACTCTTTTCGAAATCCCTCAGACGTACATTAAATGGACAGGGATGAGTGTGCACCATTATATTTGCAAATTAAAATGTTTCGAATTCGCTCGCATTTTATTATTTTTATGTTAATATATGTAAATATGATATTTACCAATGGATGAACATAGTGAAGTCGAATACAATTAATGCATTAATATATCTGCAGCTGCTTTTGCCACTATTAGATTACAAATCCATTCGCATAGTTATAGCATCCATTAATATAACCAAGATGACATTCTCATTTGGCATGTCGTCTTGGTACATTAATTCCTGCGAAACTTTGCGGATTCGTAGCAGTATTGAAGCATAAAATAACTTATTAAATAAAAAAACACTTCTTTATGTTTGAAATTTGTGAATAAAAAATGTGGCTTTTTATATGTAATGAGAAACCAATAGAAATGTTGACGTACAATTTTTGCTATTATGTGGTTATTTATAAAAAATGTTTTCGTTCTTCTAATTTTCAAACAAAACCTTTTTAAACAGTTTGAAAATCTTCGGTAAAAACATTTCAAATAGATTTATTCGCCGTTGTAAGAAAATAAGAATAAACCAAAACGTTTAACTTTTAGGAAAAAAGATTTTAACGACAAACAAATACAATTAAAAAAATATAAATTAATTAGAAGTTAGAAAACAATAAACGTTTGATGGTTCTTTAATTTTGTAAAAAGCTATATTTTTGATTTAACAAAAAAAATGCATTGGAAGAATTAAAAAGAACTGAATAACTTTTTTAAACACTACAAAATAGAAGAAAAATCAGGCAAAAATCCAATACAATCAATAATCATCTAAATATTCAGAATTTTGTAAATGATATGTATCTTGTGATTTTGATTATGAATAAATATAATGTACTATTAAAAAACAAGAACAAACAATGAGCAATTATTTTTTATAACTTATTAATAATATTGTGATTGATAGAAAAACGTTGTTAAATTGAGTAAATTCAAACCGCATTTACTAAAAATATAATTCAATCCATTTTGAAAAGAGGTTTCTCTGATCTGACACTAAATAAATTGCAAAATAACGCAGTCATCTAAATGTGCGCTTTGTTATTGCAGTGCAGACTGCAGGAGAGCGAATTTGAACGTGTTATTTCCTTTTAAGTAAATTCGAAAAGTAACCAACAATATGAAAAATTCAGTCTCACCGCTCTCACAAACTTTGATTCAATAATAATATCCGACTAACCCGATGCGCTCTGTTTCCAGCATTCGAGATGACAGCATAGTGGAAAACTACGTGGATTGCGAGTGGTCTAGGACGAATATCCTGAAGCGAGGCTCCTTGGAGATCCCGGAAGACGCAGATCTAATAATCGGCTATTTATTCGAGGTAATATAATATTCAACACAATGCATAATAATATTAACTTAATTATATTCCAGGGCGATCTCGAACAACTCACAATTGACCCCAATCCTGCCGTTGTCAGTCTGCAGTGTTCGACACTCATCACCCCGATTATCGATCCAAATATGGGACAGGACCCGGTCCCAATTATCAAGAGACCAAAATACACGCACAGGAAGAAGATCAAGCACAAGAAATGGAACTGAGCTATTGTGATTTAGTTATGTACAATCATGATCAAAATCATTTTTTGATCCGCGAGGGGTTACGTCTTTAGAATAAAATTAGCTTTTATTTAACAAAAAAAAATAGCATTTAAGCGTTTTCTAAGGGCCTAACTTATTTTCCGGATAGCAATTAGGTAATAAAAATATATTTATGTAATTATGATATCGGTTGATTAATTAGTTAGAGCGTTATTTATTGTTGTACCTGTAAGACAATAGGACACTTGTTACACACATACACTCACATAAATACATACAGACAAATTCGTTTACCGCGACAATAAAAACCCTTCGTTTAATTGTGTTAAATATATATTTAATAATAAAAAAAAACTAAACGGTGGATATCTGTATATATTATAGAAAAATGATACTTGTAAATTATTTAATTTGTATTTATTTTGGTTTTTATATATGAATAAAGATCCATGTTTATCTCTTATTAGAATTTTCCTAAAGTTTGCACCAACAACAATAACAACAAAAAACGTGATGGATATACATATTTTGTATTCTGAGATGTATGGAGTATTCAGATTTCATAGCTGTTCTCTCCATTGTGTTGTTACATAATGGGGATTTTTTAAATAAAATTACCGACTAGAAAGAGCTACTCAATTTACAATGTACTTCTGTATCATCGTAAAAAATACATTTGTGTTGGTGTGTTTTGCGCAAAATAGGGCAAAAGAAGTGTGCGGCGCGGGGTGAATAAATATAAAGCGATTGTTTAAATGACGTCGGATAAGCTACCAGTTGCGAAGATTCCATTGTCGAGACGGATTTGTGAGTAAATTTTGTGTTTATTTAAAA
>JARJEC010094432.1:0-35871 GCA_030264575.1 Tachinus sp. AB-2021 | reverse complement strand
GCTAGCCCTGCGGGTTGGTGGTAAGTAGTATTCTACCTTGAGACTTTGAGCGCCACCGTTGACATTACGTTCATCCGCTACCGCACTTAAGTTGTATCCCTACTTTGACTACAACGAGGTGAGACCTCCCTTAGCCGCCCATTCTGAGTCAGACGCTAAGGATGTCTGTTCCTGTTTGGTCCGCGGGAGGTATTTTATTTCCCTCCTACCCGGCTTATCTGCCGAGCTATCCCCTATCCGCCACCTGGGGACGCGCCCTCTAGGGGTTTCAGGATCCCCCGAGGGTTAGAACAAATAATTGTTAAAAATAGAAAGTCTAGGTTTACTGCAAATGGGTAAAACATTTGGTTTAAATTTATTTGTGTCCGGCGTACCACTTGTGTCACAATAAAGTTGCAAAACATATAATTTTACAATAAATCAATATTTATACTTTCAATTAATTACAAAGTTTTTTAGGCTATCATTGTTTTCAACCCATTTTTTCTATAAGAATTGTGACTAAACTTCGACCGAAAAAAAGGTTAATAAGACTGGCCGATTTATTTTTTCAAACAAATGCGATAGCTATGCATGTCAGTGCCAATGTTGCTGCTATTTCGGAGACGAAATAAACCGTTGAATGTACGGAGGCAGACACGATCGCTCGGCATAGCAGATGTATAAACGTATATAAGATTGATGCGCTCAGTGACAAAGCGCTGAAGTAATTTGTATAAAAATACACGCTCATGCTACTAAAATGTCTCCGGCCATTTGATTTTGAAAACATAAATCATCGCCATGCGGTGAATATTTTAAAACCGAAATCGTTTTTACATAAAATGTAAATGCTCCACATTTAATGTGATCGGGGAACTTGAAAGACAGGAAGTTGAAAGAAAGGGTTATAGAAAATGATCTGAGCCTTGTCGAAAGAATGAAATTGAAAGTCAAAATCACACAAAGACACCACGTTATATGCTGGATGCGGTTTTGCGTTAGCATTTTCCGTCACTTATTCTATGTAAATTTTTAACTTTATTTAAATATATACGTCAACAAGGAAGATGAGCGAATTTTTTAAATTTCTTTCGTGAAAGATTACCGTACTCGGTTATATTTTTCTGTTAATAAACTTTTATTTCAGTTTTAAATTATTATATTATATTATAATAAAACCGTATACAATCTAAATATTTAATTTGTAAATTCAAATTAATATAAATATATAAATTAAAAATAAAACTTTTTTTAAATATTCACATGATTATAATTTATTTATTATTATGTTTATTTATTGCAGAATTAACAACAGACACGTGTCCGCCTCCGAATTTAATTAAAAATGGTTCCGAAACTGTGGATGGTGATGTTCGCATACGGTCAGAATATTCACATGTGCGGGAAGTCAAATTTTTAGGATCAATTGGTCCTTTAGGCGAGAGACGTCTTTGTAAAATAAAATGTATTGGTGGTCAATGGGTAGGACCATTATGCGTTGATAAAACTGGTACGTATTGCTTGGAAAAGAATAATAAATATCAGTATTTTTCATCTTATTAACCTTTTTTTTATTATTGAAGCTATCACACTAATGTATAAGGTGTCAAAAATATTTAATTGAACTGCGACTAATTGTTTGATCACACTGTGGAATCATAAAGCTCATATCGATACATCTATTATACATAGTATAGCCATGTATGTCCATTTATAGAAAAGAGGTATTATTTTTGTAACTAAGCAAATTTGATGGCTTGCATAGTATATAATATTATTGTATTGTTATTGGAAGTATTGACTTTAAGCATGTAGGTCTAAAAACATTAAAAACAGGGTGAAACAGAAATATTGTGTTAATTTTAACAAGTGGTGTAACTTGCTAAAGAAAATAGTTTTTATGTATGTTTTTTTAATCTTTAGCAACGTTAAACTGATTTTAAATATATTCTATTTTTATCTACTAAAACATGTACTTGCCCAGAGTTAAAAAATTTCTTTTGTAAAAATCAGTGACAAGTTTTAAGATATAATGAAGTAAAAATGTAAAAAGTAAAGGTTACGTAATGAAATCTTTAATAATCAAAATTTCATTATGCATTTTTTGAAAATGTAATCATAGATATTGAAGTGCACTCAGAATTAATTTAATATATGCCATATATATATATATATATAGTAATATAGTATAAATATATGATAATATACAAATTTTATCATTCATTTATCATCATCTCGTGCAATGATCAAATTTATTGATTAATAATGAAATACGCAGTATAAAAAAATAATTTACAAGCAATATACCATATGATAATATAAAAAAAGTTTATTGAAAATACATTAAAGATGAGATAAAAATTTAAAAATTTAGTGTAATGTAAAACAAAATTTTAAAAATACATAAAAAGTTACTTTCGAAATAACATAGATTAGATGATATGAAAGAACTATTTAATTATTATATTTCTGGCCGGAAACAAAACATATAAAAACATCATTATCCACAATCGTACCTGAAATTTAGAAAAAAAAAATTAGTAAATAATTTTACAAACTTACATAAAATAAAAAATGATCCTGGCTTGAGCATAACATATAAAGAATTAAACATCCGTCTACATGAGTATACTACACGACTAAACTCGTTACAAAATTTAGTGCGCCTAACGTTGGGTAAATATTAATCCAGTGAACATACCATCATCGTATGAGCATTTATATTCTCTGCTGGAAAGTTGCTATTTATCACATTAAATAAAAAAGTTAATTTCAAAATTCCAAAAATCCATCGAAAAAAGGTGCCGTAACATAGTTGCGCTTTAATGACAAAAAAGCACTGTAAAAACTGTGAAATAAAACCTAATTGTATGCACACAATTAATAATAATTAGTAAATCTGCAATATTGAAATACAATTATAAGAACTACTTAATTTGCGTAATTTAAAACGTCTATTTTTTGTGATACATCACACTTTGGTACGCTGCATTTTCCCATAATAGCTACCGTATCTATTTATTAACAATATAACAAATAAAGTAGGCCTGCTAATAAGAATGGCGGTAAGTTACATATGGCGTCAAAGTTGTTATGATTTATAAAACAACTCTCAACAGCTAGCGACAACAAAAACAATGCGGGCGAGATTGAAGTAAACTTTGACCTTGACACTTTTGGCTCTGCTTGGGACCAGCGCGGATTACTGAGTGACATTCCCATGTACTCGACTAAATCGAAGCGTCCCACCTATTTAGTAGCAAGTCGAGTGGCCTGGCCTGTATGAGACGGAGTGGGGACTACTTGCCCGACAAATATAGAATGTTACCCAGTTTAGTAGACTCAATCGTTTTACTATCCAATCGACTAAATTAATCTGTTCACACACAGATAACTAACTACTCCCTACTTTACTAAACTACTCGACCTGGTGCGAAAGAGCCATAAATACTAAACACAAAGCGGATGTAAACCGGGCTTTACGCATGTTCTACTGCCATCATTATATATAACAATAATGACATTTATTAAATTATTATTTACTCCACACTCTATCAAAACATATCATTTGTTAACTCAATCATATGTTTGCTTTCTCACTCACCAAGTATAGTTTAAAATGCCTAGTATACATATTAGGGTATAACAGAAATACGTGTATTGATTTTAATTTATTGTAAATTTCAACAAAATAAATATTTTATTAAAACATTTAAACATTTATTTTTTTAATATACTACAAAGAATGTTTTAATTTATAAATTTTTTTTTATAAATTAAAACATTTTTTCTGAACTAAAATATTAATTTAAATTTATTTGAATTGGAGCATTTAAACTTCCGGCGCAAAAGTTTTAATTAAAATCACACGGTTCCAAAGAAATACATAGATGTCGTCTATCTATATAGTCTAGGTTATCTATGGTCGAGTACATTAGTATTTGCAAGTCGGATCGGCAACATGTCTTCACAAACTACAAGAACAAAAAGGCTTAACAATTAATATGGATTTTGTTTATTACTGTAGCTATATATTTTTTACACAAATTAAAATTGTTATTAATAATTCTTCTATTTCAATTTTATTTATTGTTTGATTTTGATTATTGTTATACATGTTTGAAACCGAGGAATTTTATTGTTTTCTTCATAGCGCTACAATAATATAAATGAAAGTAAAATGATAAAATAACTAATAAGAATAAAACAATTAAAAAAATATTTTTTAGCATGGAGATTGCCGCTATATGATCATTTTCCTTACTTTTCGTCAAACATGCACAACTGATTATAAGTTGATATTTCTTTGTCGATTTTTTTATATACTAGAAACATTCCGGCAACGAGACTGTTTTTCTCTCACAGCAAAATTTTTTGGTTGATATGTTTTAATTACTTTACTTTACCTTGAAATATGTTTGCAAATTTTGTAAAGATCTGCGCAGGTTGTTTAATCATTTTTGCCTTGGATCTTTGCATAAATATTAAAAATGACCAAATTTAAACTATTGCAGATGATCGCGTTGTGAGAGAATGACTCCCCCGTCGCCAAAATGCTTTTAGTAGATAAAAAATCGACACAGAAATGTCAACTTATAATCAGCTGTGTATGTTTTACGAAAATTGAAGAAAATGCTCATATAGCGACAATCGCCATGATAAAAAATATATTTATTAATTGGTCTTTTGTATTGTAGCGAATTGTAAGCAATGCATGTGAAAATGATAACGGTTTACAAATAGGTAAAGTAAAGATAAGAGTGTTGTTGTAATCTATCGATGCTATTATATTTTGTGAGAATGATAATGACCTACAGAATGCTTTAAATCGACTGAATGAATAATGTAATATAATAAAAAATATTTTATTTTAACAAACAAACATCTAATTACAGGAAAAATTACAACAAATATCTAAAATAACAGTTAAAAAAAAGAAAAATATAATAATAATTTAAAAATAAAAATAAAAATAAAAATAAACATAAAAGCAAATATAAATAATGAACAGATTACCAACACTGTGCTATGTTCCGTATCACTCCGAGCAAGATTTTGCCTAATGTCGGTTTCATAATGAGGTTCGTTGTAGATTCTGTCATAATATTCATAAGCTAATAAAAATGCGATCGAGTATTGGTATAAGTACAAAACAATTTACTGCTTTACGATATATTTCTGCGAGCATGAAAATCAAGTTTGGAAAGCAGTTTGTTAAATAGTACCACATCAATAGTACTATTTAACAAACTCAAAAATAATATTATTACTTTATTAAGCCTATGATATAATGTTTTACAATCGAAATTAATTAATAGATTTTTAAATTATTATGTAATATCTATTGGTATATATATCTATTGGTGAAAAAATGATTTTTAGATTTTTTCTGTATATTTTTTAATCTATTTATGTGAACTTGATAGTTATGCTCCAATATCACTAGCAAACTCAAAATTTGATTGGACATATGGATAATATAATTTCTTCATCATTTCTACATTTCTGCAGTCTTTGCATGTGCAGTTTTTTTAATTTTAAATTTTAACTTTTTAATTGTTTTTGCGCATATTTGATCGATGTGCTCCTGATAGATTAGTTGACATTAATAAATTACTCCTAAGTCAAGAACAATACCAACACACAAAAACTTTACACCTTCTAAAATACACTCAAAATTGCACGAATTTGACAGATATGTTTTGTTCGAGAGTTTCCTGTTCAAACGGGAGTGCCAGTCGTGAACTGAGAGATCTTGTTTGTTTGCATTTCGAATTGCAAAAATTACTCGGTTTTTTTCTTAGTGCTTATGGAAAACAGTCGAATTTCACCCTCAACGGTTTATAGTTATATGTGTATTAATGTTTTAATTTGGTTGTTGTTAGGTAAATTTGAGTATGTTTCCTAATTTAAAAAAATAATACAATAAATTTAAATAATAAGGCAAATGAAAGAATAAATGTATAGCATATTATAAGATTTTAAATAATCACAACAATTTAAAAAGGCATTATTAAAATTGCTAACTTAATAAATTTGAATTATTAATTGATTTTGAAAATTAAATTACTTTAAGTTAAGAGATTATTTTTTGTAATGTGTTAATTAATGGAGCCGAATGATAATAATATTGAACATTAAGTATTTTAAACTAAAAAGTTAATGTCTTATATTTAGAACTCTTGGTCTCATTTAAAATAATATTAATGTATATGTAGGAAAATATTTAAAAAATTTACAATTAAGAATTGTAATATTTAAATTCAATTAAGTTGTAAAATATCTCACATTAAATTTTTTATTTTATATTATGTTTTGTGTATATATCCAATGAACGTTTAAAAAAGAAACAATTAAAGTACAGATTATGTTAATATTTAAGTTTTAATTTGCATTATAATAATAATAAATGGATATAATGGCCTAGGTGTAGATATTAAAAAATCATCAATCAAATAACAAAATGTGACGGAGAAGGATAAACATTATTACAAACAATACAAAAAAAACTACAAAATAAAAATTTTATGCAAAACTCATGTCAAAAACTGCTTGGAAAATAATTAATAAAAATGTAAATAAACAACATAATTCAATAACAACTTTAAAATTAAAAAAATATACTGTAGCTAACTCCCAAAAAATTGTTAATATATTAAACAAACATTTTAATTCTATTTCAACCAATTTAATTGGAACTATTAGAACAAATTCTGATTATAAAAATATTCCAAGAAATCAAAAAACCTTTAATTTTGATCCAATAAGCGTGAAAGAAGCAATAATAAAATTAAAAGGGACTACACGTATTTTTAGTTCCTTTATGTGCAATTTTTAATCAATTAATTAGTGAAGGTGTTTTTCCAAGCAAACTAAAGCTGTCCAAAATTATACCTATTCATAAATATTCAAACGTTAATGAAATTGATAATTTAACAACATTATATATATATATATATATATATATATTAAAAAATGTGTATACATAGTTGCACAGCGTATAATACATTTTTACTTGTAATAAACTATTCAACTAATCAATATGGATATCGAAAAGACAAAGCAACATCTACAGCTATTTTAGATTTTCTTAACAATTTATATATGCAAGCAGATGAAAAGGACTCTGGCAGTTTTTCTTGATAGTACCAAAGCTTAGTTGATCATCAACTAGATAAACTTGAGCAGTACGGTATACGCGGTGTTATGATAGATTGGTTCAAAAGTTAATTAAAGGACCGGTATCATTATGTTGAAATAAATAAAATAAAGTCGACAGCGTTAAAAATGAAAAGAGTTGTTCATCAAGGTTACGTACTTTTCGTACTACTCGAGTCTATTCTTTTTATTATTTTTATTAATGTTATAAATATAAATGGTCTAATAAATTCACTGATGATACATACCTCTATATTGATAACCAATAAAAGTCTTAAAGATGCAATTGCCCTAGCAAATAAAATTATTCGGGAAATATATGATTGGTACAAAAATAATGGTTTAATCAAAAATCATAAAAAAATCTGCGTACCTTAATTTTCAAAGTTCAAAATAAAACCAGTGAAGTTATTTAATATCTAGTAACGGAAAAACTATACAAAATAAAAATGTGACAAAATTTCTAAGTGTATACATCGATGAAAGTTGTAAATCGGGTATACATATAATACATATTGACTATATATGTAGTAAAATAAGATCATATTATTATGTTATAAGATAGTTATGACCTATTGTAGATACTAACACATTGAAAATGTTTGGTTTTTGCAAAATTCAGTCTGTGTTATCATATGGAATATTGATGTGGGGTATGTTTAAAGATATCAATAGATTATTTAAATTACAAAAACAAATAATACGCTACATGTTAAATATGCATCATAGAAGTCATTGCAAAAATTTGTTTAAACAATTAAAAATGTTAACACTTCCATGTATATTTATATATACTAGTGCATGCAAAGAAAAATATTTCCGATTTTACACCACTAAATCATAATCATGCATTCACAAACACGTTGTAAAGCAAATCTTCATTATCTTGCAATTATATATTACAACAAACTCAAGCAATATAAAAACTATCAATTAAATAATTCAAACTTTGCATTAAAACATTTCTGATAAGGAAAGCATATTATAAAACAAATGAATATCTCAATGATATTTTTTGAGATATCTTGTTTTTTTTAATTTATTTGTTTTACTTTTGCTATAATTATTTGAATGTTGTAATGCTTTAGCTAGTCAATGCTTTTTGTATTTTTGTATTTATTTATTTTTATCTTTGTTCTTATAACTATGTACTTTATTAACTTTTCCTATGTCCTATCTCCTGGAATAAATAAATTATATTTATATTATATATTATTATTACTACTCAATAATGGCTAACAGCCTTGTTTTGCAAATATAATAATTTCATCAAAAAGTCAAAACAAAAAGGAAACCGAAAATAAAAACTTGCATAATAATTTTATTGTGTTGCAAAAAGGAGAATATGGTGGCTATTAAATAAAATCAATTTATTAACGAAACAAAAACACGAAAATTTTAAAGTGTTTTGATATTTCTCTTTTAGTATTTTTTACATCTATGAAGAAAATTGTATACAAATAAATGTAAATGCTTTTGTTTTTATGCAGTAACTATGGAAAAAAACAGAAGAATTGTTTTTTCGTGTTTTGTTTTGTTTAATTTTTACAAAATACACTAATCACCACTTGCCAGCCAGTTATTTTTAGACAACTTGTAGTAAGCGTTGAAGACGCTATCAATAACGTCATAACACTTTGTCTCAATAACTACAATTTAAAAATACTAAGTAATAACAGTTACTAGTGTAACTATCTTAACTTAAAATTTCACAAAAACTTTCTTGTTGTATGTTTTTGGTAGTACAGTTTATGACGTTTCTAAAAATTAAATGGAGCGTTATAAGCAAAATTGTAAATTTGATAATATTGTCTTTAATAAATAAAAAGTTATATAAAATTTATAATAATTTATTTATGTTACTTAAAGATTACATTTTTTTCAGTAACATGCATCTGTCTTTTCAGCGCTCTATCAATTTCAAAACAACATAAAAAGTGACTGGAATTAACACACCCATTTTTAACAATTCTTATGAAATGAATTAAAATTATTTGTAAAAATTGTGATTTTATTATTTTTGGTTGCATATTTTTCTTTTCACCACTTCAATAATAAAAAAAATAAAATCAATAAGAAGTTTATGCTCTATTGCAATCTGACGCTTACTTATATTTACTTGAGACATTGAACCAATTATTTTGTCAAAATGTCAATACGCTGTTAAGCGTATTGTTAATTTGTTACAATAATAAGCAAACCAGAAATAAACTATTTTATACTAATAAATAATTAAAATTAACCAAGTGATTGTAATTGTATAAATAATGACTTGGGCCACATATGAAGCAGTCCGGCTTACCTGTGCAGCATGGTTACACTGGCGAAGGCAAACTGGTACGCTGACTATAGCAAAAAATATACATTGGAGACAAAGCTGCTCGTTGTACGTACGGAGGCCTATCCATGTATATAGAATTATTTAAAAATTATTACCCCTCTTAAATATTCTAAGTGTTCTAATTAAGAATTAACCCTAAACCAAAAATTAGAGCTATAGCAGTATTATTTCTGGTGAAGCTGAGGGCGCCTTATGAGTGCAAGGAGGCGTAGACGACACAAAAGCAAAAATTCTCAGTCGTTTTTTGGCGTTATCCTTGGAGTTAGAAACTTAAAAAGTTGTTTTGGAGGGTGTAATATATACCATTAAAGCTTCAAAATTGCTGATTTACAATTATCAGATCGTCTTTTGTTATCTAGTAATAAAATTTAATGTTTAAATTTTAATCATAAGTATAACTTTGTAATAAAAATCTTTTGATAATTATTTATTTTAAACAAAAAACCAAACAAATTATTATATATACATGAAATATTTTTATTTATAAAAACCTTTTATATAGTGCACTGTTGTTTCTGAAACAATATTGCACCAAGCAATAAATATTAAGATGGGATTGTAGTTACAGGGTTCAGCTATTTTCTGCCTGGAGTGCATAATTCGCATATTTTTGATTGGAGCAATTACCGGCATTTACCGCCCAAGATTAATATGCAACCAAATATGCACTTGTGGTAGTAGTTAAGATTAAAATTCCCTCTTTGGGGGTTTTTCATACGCACAAGCACACGCACACGCACACTTACATGCACACGCGCGCGCGCTCACACTGTTTTTCAATGAATTAAAAAATAAGCAATTTTTGCAAATAACTTAATTATTAACAAGAATGTTTCATTGGTAAGTTGTAATTATGCTTGTATTACTTTATTAGTTTTTGAGAAAATCCGGATGAAAGATTTAAGCGACAATTTTACACTTTTTATTGTTTTTTAACAATATCCAGCCTATCCTAATTGAATAAAAATTGACATTCTACGACGGGTGCAAAATATTTGCTAAAACAGCGTAGTTGGAAACATTATCCAATAACTCAGCTATTGCGCTATTCAATTCTTTATATTTATTTGGATATAGATGAAATTTCTGCAAAGATTGTTTTTTAATTTTTATAAGTTAATTATTGAATGTCTCTCAATTTGATTGATTTGCTTTTTTTAAAACAAAATAATTTGTAAGAAAGTGACACAGTTCAGTTTTTCAACATATGTTTTTGACCACAAAATCCAATACACATATTGATAAAATATAATAGATCCGTCTAAAAATTCTGCCGAAAACCTGAGCAAATCTGTAGCACTATTATTCAAAAGAAAATGACTTATAGAATTGTGACTTCTTTTATCGGCCTTCAAAATGACAGCAACCAAACTGCACACTATAGTTTGCGCGATTTATACGGTACACCGTGCACACAATTCCGATATGCATGCGCGAGATACAGTCCAGTCACATCCAAATTCATTCTTATAGATACGTGCTTGATGATTGTGACAAAAAATGGTACAAATACTAAGGCCCAGATTTATGTTGTTTCGATCTCGATAAGGTGTTTTTCGTTTTTGCTGAATGAAACAATTTCTGTTTTTATTGTGTATTGTCATTCAAATATTTTTGGCAGCAAATTATAATATTATAATTATATAGTATTTGATTTGTTCATAGAGTAGAAATATTTTAAAAATCCTCAAAACGCCTTAAAATTTTTAATTGTGCAAATGGGAGCCCATCGCAAAATCAAAATTTTATATAATATTGCCATTGACATAGTCCATTTTGCAATATATTGCCAATACTGCCAACCCTGTTTAGCTGTTGTAGTGTCAATTAATTTATTCGTAAATAATGATGATAAAATGATAATTAGGTAACACAGAAAAGTTCTCAGAACTGGTGACAGATTTTCAGACCTGGCAACACTGCTTACAACTCACAAAACTGTAGGCCGGCTAGAGCCCTATCCATATGACACAATCAATACCGTGCAAACCTACTTTGCGCGATTTTTTCATCTGTCCACAAACCATGAGCGCCGCTCGATATACCGTTTTCTCGTCCACATACACGAGCTTCGATATACAAACCAGTTTGTGCTGGCAAGGCTGGTAAACTATGTACGCGTGGAAAGCCCATTAGATATGAAACATTTGATTTAATGAGTTTACACGATCACATGCTGTTCCATTTTTACCTAGTGAAAGAAAATCTTTTCTATATATTAGATGATATATATTAGGTGATGTTGTAACCTCAAACGTAAAAGGAAAGCACCTAATATATCCTAAAATATGATTGCTATTTAATCAGTGGTCTTTTAACTTTTATTAAGCACTAAAAAATATTATTTTTTTGATTAATTGATTTTTTTGAAACCGAAACTCGTCGGTTACCGAAGGAGAATAGTATATCTAAATACTTCTTTACTTGGTTAGTGTAACAAATTTATATTATATCCGGAGCAATTTAAAGTCGCTAGATACGCCATTGATAAATTGCATCTTTGTTTCTGATTTAATATTAAATATACTTACTTACAAACAATAAAAAATAACTGCCATCTATATAAGTTTATTGAATTAAAATGTGGGACAGCAATAATATTTTCATGTGGCAATAACCAGCAGTGCTGATTATACTCGCATATCTACATTGTTATTGCTTTCTAGGAGACAATTAGGTGAACACAAAAAGGACTTAATGCTATTTGTCACGGGTTGCACTTTTATGGCGGCATTTATTATCGTTGTTTTATCGTTATAATTACTTAAGAAAAATATAATTGATACTGATTTTTTCAAGCCACTGCGTTATTAGCCATAGTCTGTGAATAATTACATTCCGCTTTGCAATTAACAATTTATATTTTGCTAAAAGGTTTTTATATAAATTAACGACTTTAAAGAGAAACCCTAATTATCTGTATAGGTCTTTGCACGTTCTATGCCATAGTTTTAATAACAAGCGAATGAAATTTATATGGGAAACGGAACTTTACTCATTAACAAACTTTTTCTGCCGCTGTACATTTAATTCCTTCTGCTATTTAGCTGACGAGATAACATTTTTGTTTTTGATTTAATTTGAGTATATATAAATGATACAATTAAATTAAATGCAAAAGAAACATGTTGCCGAACGACGGTAAATATTTATATAGGGTGTTTTCTAAGTACGGTACATAATTTTGGGAACATATTCTGCACCGTATAACTTTACTGTATAAACTATCTCTCAAAAATGCATGGACAACAAAATACAGAGTTTCGGAGTTGTATACAAATTACATTTGTTTAATAGTAAGCTGAAAATATCGGCTTAAGTTTAACCAGTGGTATGCAAACGGGCTAATTGCTGCACATTTTTAAGGAAAAGAGTCGTACGCCACTATTCTTTTTGAAATTACTTTTCAATATTTCTTTAATTGCCTTTTTGGCAGCTACATTATTTCTGTATCATACATTAAAATTAAAAAATTAATAACTTTACTTATGCTGAAATGGTTTATTTATGGTCTAGCAGATTTAAATTCCAAAAAACTCGGAGAATTTCTTAGGAATGTTTCAAATAGAGTAACGGTAATGTGCTAAAACATTTTAGAAGCTACATGCTAGATTAACTGAAACCGGTAGTTAGCATTATCCGGAAGTTCCTGGTAAATCTTCAACGGCAACAACATGTCTTTTTGTCCATCTTATATCTGTTAAGGTAGAAAATATAACTATAATAAATTTTCAAAAAGTTCACCCGTTCTTTGCAAACACTTTTAATTAAGTTTACCGTTTTTTAGCATTGCAGGTATTATTAATAAGCAAACTGTTTTATTTTTAAGCTTCTCAGTATACTGAATAATAAACTTCTTGGACCTTATTTTTACGATGGAACACTAAACCAAGACCGATATTTAATCTTTTGCAAAATGAATTATAAGATTATATCTTCCACTAGACGTAAGGTCTCAACATGATGATGCATAGATATCTTTGTGTATATGTTGAAGAATAAAATTTATGAATTATCTTTTAATTATCTTTTTAAAATGTCGAGGACCTTAAAAATAAAATTAGAACATCTTGTATATTATATATATATATATATATATATATATATATATATATATATATATATATATATATATATGGTGAACTTAATTAATGTTTACAATTATACTTTCAAAAATTATGCAACAATTAAATTAAATAATGTTTATTTCATATTTAGGTTTGACGTTCTTGTATTGATAATTAATAATAATAATACTAGTTTTTTTATATCTTTTTAAGAACTCCAAATATTTTTTATTATTACTTACAAATTAAATTATGTCGAACGTTTCGGCAAACAGAAAACTTTATCTTCCTCGGCGACCAAACATTGATTATTTGAAAAATACATAGTATAAAAAAATGGTGTCTATTGATTTGTAATTTTGGTCTGTACCTCTTATTAGCCAGCATCACGCTCGTTCTCAGCCCCGTAAATATAATTACAAACCAATAGACACATTTTTTATACTATGTATTTTTCAACTAATTAATGTTTTGTCGCTGATAAAGTTTTCTGTTTATCGAAACGTTTGACATAATGTAATTTTTAAGAAATAATAAAAAATATTTGTAGTTCCTAAAAAGCCTGTAAAAAACTAGTATTAATTAAATAATGTTTATTTTCTTTCGTTCTAAGCCGGAAATACGATTAATTTATTAACACTTTCCAAAATAAATTGTTATCTTTAAAAATAAGGAAGATACGACATAGCTTTAAAATACATACACCAAGTTGAAATATATACGCTTTTTTAAAGACAATTGAGCAAGGAATTCAAAATTATTAATCTACAGGGTGTGCTGTTAAAAAACTTTATATTATTATTAACTTTTATAAGTGTAGTCTATGAATATCAACTTTTATTTAATTAGGTTAGGTTGGGATTTATTTAAACAATTAATATTTATCGCCTGGTGCAATATATTTGTAGCAACAGCGCAAAATGTGCGGAATTAAGTTATTTTTACTCGATAAAGAATCTAGCTATTTTCCTGATATAAAGTTCACTAATCAGTATAAAAAATGAATGAATGATACATACTACATTTTTTTTAGATAAAAAAAATATTTAAAAAGCAGAGCATATGAAAGCCGTTCTTATGCAACAGTTTTTTTGCATAATATATAAAAGTATGTATCATATTTATAAAGAAATGAATAACAATAGAAGTCCTGGAAGAATTCTTAAAAAGCTCCAACATATAAATATAGATCCGTATTATAACTAAAATTAGACGTAAAGCAGCACAAATACTTTCTAAAAGAATGTTTTTAATAGCAACGACACAACAGGGCAAGGATTATGGAATTAATTAAAATAATCTCAATATTGACCCCGAATTAATGATATGATGAAATATTGAGAAAAAAATAGTTTTTAAATATGATATAAATAAACATAACTAAATTTACATCGAAACAAAATAACAACGAGAATGCTAAGCATGGTTTGAACATACAAAAAATAAATGAACAGTTTTGCGTTTTTTGCGTTTTGGTGAAATTTGTACAAGAAACAGAAGCTGTAATAATTTAGTGCTCAAAAATAAATAAACAGTTTTGCGTTTTGGTGAAATTTGTACAAGAAACACAAGCTGTAAAAATTTAGTGTTCAACATTTTAAAATCAAAAATAATTTTAGTACCAACAATGCGACATAGAATTGAATATAAAGAATGAAACATTACCTATCAGAATTAAGAAAAATATTGTAACCATCTGGTTTATTAATAGATAATGAATCCACCTTTCTAGCAGCAGCACCTGATGGATTGGTTGCTTACAACAACATAGTTAAAGTAAAATGTCCCTATACTGCAAAAAACTATACACCAGAAGAATTACACCATTATATTCGGGAAGATTAAATTTTGAAGAAAAAAAAATGAATCGATTAATATAAATCATAAATCATAAATAAACTACACATTTCTAGAAAAGAAGCATCAAAATTGGAGATCCAGATTATATACTTGAAGCACATTCGTTCAAAATAGAAAATCAACTAAAAGAAAGAATGTTCCAACATTATAAATTAATTTACGGTTATGTATGACTTTCATGTAAATAATTATTTGCAAATACTTTTACTATCAATAATTTTATTATTAATTTTACTAATAATAATTGGATTTGAATCAAATAATTAATTCATAATGACGAGTCTAAATCCAAAAGACGACAAATCGAGATAGTATCTATTAGGTGGTATAGAAACCTGTAATTTATTTAATAAATTGTAGATTTATTGCTTACAGGCTAATTATGTACCAATAAAAGATTCTATTGCTTATATTTTATTTTTATTAAAATAACTTTTTATCCTATTTAAATTTATCATTAGTTAACGACACAGTTTATACGTATTTTGTTATAGTTTCGAATAAAATTACAAAGAATGCAACAAACTGATCTACATTTTTTACAATGCGTTTATTGTTATTTATTGCACTATTGCATTTATGTTAGTTTTAATTGTGTAATTCTTATTGAACATATAATAAAATGACTATAAGTATTTTATTTTGACAATTGATTTACATACAAGTGTAGGTACATTTAATATTTGATTCTTAATATATATGTTTATAATTTATTTATGTGTTAAAACAATTATAGAATGCAATAATTATTTAAATAATATATTAAATAATAGCTATTTTTTGATCAAGTGAATAAAGTGCATAATTTAATCACGAGTCTTACAGTTGCAATTGCACCAATTAGACAAGTAATCAAACCAATTTACTCATGTGTACTAAACCTGATTTTTTTAATTTTAGTAATTTTAATAAAACTATAGAGAAAATTAATTAGTTATAATCATATAAATAAACAATATTTAGATTTCTGAGACAAATTGAGTATTTCATTTTGTGCATTTTCTAGAGATTTTAACTAATAATACATATAAAGTTGAATCACTCAGGTGCGTTTGCACCACTGCCAGTTAAAATTTTAACCTTTGGTTAAAATCTTAACTAAAAACTATTGCATTGCACCATACTCCAAGTGCGGATCAAATCACCAAAACTGCAGGTTAAATTTAAACTGCAGAATTCCGGAGTTTTAAAGTGTCGGATAACCTCAAATTTGCAGAACGTGATAACTTAAATAATATACAATTTGATGTTTCTTCATTAATCCTTAAGCAACCTTTATACTTGAATTAATTTTATCTATATTAAATATGTTAAATTATTTGATTTTACCGCCAACATTTTGTGGTGACTTTTAGTTTTTAACTGACATATGTACAAATATTTTGATTTTACCGTCAAAATTTTAGTTTACACAAACATTTGAGATGTATGAAGTCACATTAATACGAGTTTTTCCATGGTTGCTAGATTTAACTGTAAGTTACTTAACTGACAATTATTAAATGATTTGAAACTAAAAGTTAAAATTAACTGAAGATTAAGTAACTGCCACATTTAACTGACAGTGGTGCAAACGGGCCTCAAATGTCACGATTTTATCTTGATTTTGTACTTTCCCTGAACATCATCAACCCCAGCACCTAAACAACACAAAAGGTATTATTATTCCACCCGATCAAGATGAATCGAAATAGAAAGAACTTCGATGACATCAGTTAACATCATCGAGCCAAGTAATAAGACATCAGATCAGATTATTTTAAGCAAAAATGTATTGTCATCGACTGGTGGTATGGTTAACATCATCGGTAAGTGGAAATATTGTTTCATACACACATGCTCCATCATTGATTAATATACCAACAGTCGATACTTGTTCTATGTAGAATACAAATGCTAGATATAATAATAACTTAGCTGGTAATATATTATTACCTCGACACCGCAAATCGGTTTCTTGCAAAGTAATTTATCTGGGAGCACAACCAAGTCATAACACGGGAGCCATACCTAAAAGTTATATAAAAATAAATAGGTCAAACGAATTAGAATCTAAATTACCTGTGTGTACAGCTCAAAGAGCAAAAGCACTTGTAACAAATAAAATGTACTTTATGACAAATGACAATTGGTCATCTGTCAGTTTGCAATTGCCAATAACAGAAATGAATGTAGCATCAGGTGCAGCGCTTGGGAGATGCACATAGTACTACTTTATTTAACGCGATCCAAAAGTCCAAGTTACACCGTTCAAAACAAATTAAGTTGTAATGATATTGTTACTGAATCATCATCTAATCGTAAAGGGCTAATTATTAACTCGGTATACAACCCGTTTAAACCAACTGTTTTACCTGCTAGATATAACCGTTTAAATTACGAAAACAATGTTTCAGAAAGATGCTCAGGACGTATATTCATTTCAATCTAATCAAAATAATCCTAACGTGGCATCTACGCCAATTAATAATAATAGAAATTTTAATAAAATTTGAAAATCTATATCGACTTTTGACGTTGTGAGTACACATCCCGTTATTTTCTTTAAGCATTTGCAAAGTTGCATTTCCATGTATCAAATAACTTTGCTATAACTAAAATTATGGGGACATAACTTGTTTACCGGAAAGGCAAAAGACTGGTTTATTGCCATTTTTTAAAAGATTTTAAAATCCTGTTTTACGAAAAGTTTTGGAGTCCGGTGAAGCATCATGCGGAGAGGTATCGTTTTCGCCACAAATGGTTTGCCGTATAAGTATATGATAAGATTAATGACAGAGGCGCAGATTTTAAAATGGTCATATGAAACTGGCCGTTTAATTCATTTAATAGCGCGTCATTTTCCTTCCCATATAGCGACTTGTTTGATTGGAACTACACATTTGAGGGAGGTGTTATCTTGGTTAAGTAGTGTCGAATTTGTAACTCGAAATCGAGTATTTAAGGATAACTATCAATTTGGGGGCAATAACAACGGTCCTAATTGTATTAATACTCGTCGATTTACGGGAAATCCCATACAATCAGACGCAATTCCGGTAAGTAAAATTGCAAACTTTACGTTAGATTCTGAACTTGTACAAGGGGCGGAAAACTTCCAAGATTCACCTCAGTAGACTCGAGAGATGAGTTATTTTTTGGGAAATGTAAATTTAATCACGCTAATGTTTCTATTCATTGTCCCATTGTTACAATAACTATTAGTAGATTTGTGTTTCCTGCTTTGCTGGATACTGGGTGCGAAATCACATATTTATCGTTTGAAATATTTAAACAAATATTAGTTTTGGAAGATAAGTTGATTGCAAATCAGGTTCAAGAAATTAAGGTTAGAGAAGCGTTTAAACCTAAGCTTAACAATGTAACACATCAAGTGCTGTTCAATTTTAAACTGGAAAGTCTTATTTCTTCTTTCGAGTTTTTAATAATTCCAAATCTTTCCTATTCAATTATATTAGGAGTAGATTTTTTCGATTCGATATAGCCAACATTCAATTTTTTAAAAATTTAGTCACAATGACGGTTGTTCAGAATTCAACTTAATATCAGATATTAGAGACTTTGGTACATTATGAATATGTTTCTCGGTCGTCATCGGTGTTATATATGGCCGCTATTTGAAATATCTCATTACCGGTAGAACCGCATAACACAAACTTTAGTATAATTGCCGAGGTTGTGTCACATTGTCTAAATTGCATAAAGCACAGCTGGATAGTTTTCACCAAGAATTTTCACATTTTATCGGATAAGCTAGGTTTAACGCAAAGTTATCGACATAACATTAATGTTATATGTGTTACTCCATTTTCGGTAAAACAATATTTGATCTTGGTAGCATATCGAACTGCGGTACAGAAGGAGAATGACAGAATGGAGCAGTGGGTTGTGATTAAACAGTTTACCACTTCATCTGCTAGTCCTCTTCTAGTAATTCCAAAAAAGGATGGATCGGTGCGTATTTGCCTTGATGCACGTCGCTTAAACTCCGTAACAAGCTCCGAAAACAAACTTCCTCGTTCTATTGAGAATATTAAAGCCAGTTTGGGTAAAGTAAGGTTTACGTCTACTTTTGACTTAGCTTTATGATATTGGCAAATACCCATTAATCCAGCACTTCACTGGTTGGCATTCGGGCATACAATTTTCAAGTTTTTCCTTTTGGGTTAGAAAGCGCAGTCAGCTTATTTACTCGTTGTATTGATCAAATAATGGGTCCAAATTTTGAGGGTATTGTATTTCCTTATATTGACAATCTTCTGATATTTTCGGAAACCTTACAAGAGCATTTGCGATATCTTGATTTTGTTTTAGCTAAGTTGAAACAAGTCGGTTTCACACTGCACATTTACAAATGTATTTTTTTTGTGAAAAGGTTGGGTTATAGATTACATTATAAGTTCTGAACGTTGTACTCCAGACCCTAAAAGAGTGCAATCAATTAAGGATTTTCCAACTCCAACAAATGTACGCCAATTACAACCCTTCCTGGGCTTAGTCAACTTTGATAGAAGCTTTGTAGAACACTTATTTTCCTTAGTTGCTTCTCTCGTCCGACTATTGAGAAAAGCAAATTGGTGGGATTGGGGTCCCGAGCAAGAAACAGCTTTTTAGATAGTCAAAGCTCAGCTATGCCAGGAAATTTTGTTAGCTCATCTACAACCCGAAAGTTTTTTTAGTGTGATGCCAGCGATGTTGGCATTGGTGGTGTTTTATTCCAAGTCATCAATGGGAAAAACAGGTTATATTATATTGCAGTCGTTTCTTATTAACCCGTGAGACGCGGTATAGTATTTGCGAAAAAGAATTGTTGAGTGTGGTGCACTCGCTTTGCTAGTGGAGGATACTCTTATTTGGCGGACTGTTCACTATTTTGACGGATTATAGTTCATTAACATACCTAAATTCATGTCGGCTTCTTTCATCGAGAAATACTTAATGGGTTCTATCACCTCAAGAATATAAATTCTATCTGAAACACGTCGCCGGTAGAGACAATTTAATTGCTGATATTTTGTCATCTGCCTAGTAGGTTGGCCGTTCCACAAGATAAGCAATTTCAAGTCGCTATTTTACTACTAATTCTTATATAGTCCATCTTTTAAAGAAATTACCAGAAGCACAGTGTTCTGATGCAAAATCATTGACCGTTATAAAGCGGAGAGATTAACAATATTTTTTTTACATAAGGATTTATTGTTTATTGTTCATGCGCCATAAAGCAGAGGGTAAAGCCTATTTGTACAATTCCTAACCAGCTCATCGATGATTTGATTTGGTATTATATATTGATTTTTTTGAGACATTGGTGTTTACAACACGTGTTGTGCAGTTTGCTGTGAATTATGGTCTTCAAATCTTTTCCGAAGTGTAAAACGAGTCGTGAGCGAAGAGTTGTGAGTTATGCTCACAATTTAAACATTCTCCCCAACCTAAACCGCCGTTTGAAGCCATTTTACCTGAAGGTCCCAATGATCTAGTTTTGGTTGATTTTTATGGGTCCTTATCAAAATCTTTTGGCGGGATAACCTACATCTTCTGTTTTGTTGGATGTGTTTTTAAAGTGGGTTGATACTTGCCTTTCAACTGCACGTGTATTAGTAGCTTTGCGGTTATCTGTCGCCTAATAGTAAGCACAATGCTTAGCATTAACCCCAGCAGCTTGTGCTTTGCCACAGTAACAATTTGAAATTTGAATTATCATAACATGAACACAGCAAACAACTACAGGCAACCAAACTTCAAAATGGATTTAATTATAATTTGCACTAAAATTTCAGATATTTGTAAAAACAATACTTGAAATGAATTTACTTTTATACATAGCCTCACAGATTATTATAGGATTGTATAAAATCATTAAAAATCACACTAAATTAACAATAAATTTGTCAATGTCAGTTTTATTCATAATAATTGGATTTATTTAATCACTTGTGATGAAACTACTTTAATCTTTACTTTGAGTTGAAAAGTGATGAGATTTGCTCACCAAAATTGAAAATAGCTAGTTTTAGTACAAGTGAGTAAAGTGCATAATATAACCACGAGTCTAGGTGTTGGGCGCACAAGCCGCGCTGTGGTGAGCGTCTACTAATCTTATTTTTTTCATTTTAGTTATTTCAATAAAACTATAGACAAAATACAATACATTTTTGTATTATTTGTATAAGAAAATAAATTAACATTATCTAGATTTATGAAGCAGCAAATTGAGCATTGCATTTTGTGCATCTTCTAGAGATTTTAACTAACAATACATATAAATTGGGATTTAAACTGGCAATGGTACAAAAAACATCCTTTTATCTTTTTATTAGGCATACGTTTTGGAGAAACAATTATCACTTCTCAGCGTTACAATTAAAATGACCAAAATTAAGGATCCTAGTAATAAAATTGTAGTGTAGTATAAACAATAAATAAATAAATTTAAGTAAACAAAGAAAAGACCAACGAAAAAATCTGTTTAAAACTAAAATATTACATTCAAATAATTGAACGTAACATTTTTACATAATTTAAACACTTACCATACATAATAACTAAATATAACTAAAAAATTTATTGCAATACTTATGCATGTGCATTGTTGTGGTAGAGTTTGATTAATGCATTTTGTAGCAATCGGTCTGGTTCATGAACATTTGTTGTCGAATGGTTTTATTTGTTATAGACATTTCATAAAACGAACAAATTTTTTTAATTCCAACTCGTTCAGGCAAGATTGCCAACTCGTCCATTACTAGCATTGCTAATATGGGACTAATAGGTGCACTCATGGGTGTATCAAATCTCTGTTTGTAAAAATTGCCATTGAATTGAAAATAACTGTTGTCAAATAGAATAGAAATAATCTCAAGAAATAATTCCTCGTCTATGATCGTGAATGTTCATATTGTAGGCCAATGTTTTTTGATAATTTTCAGTACTAATCCTTTTGGTATGTTAGTGAACAAATATTCCACATCTAGAGAGATAAGAGTATGATCTATTGGGATTTTAATATATTTGAGATTTTCTTTGGCTTCTAATGAGTTCTTTATAGTATATTTAAAAGTATATGATAACTGAGACAACATGTTGGACATATATTTTGAGAGTTTATAATCAGACGACTGAAAGCATGATACTGTTGGTCTGAGTGGTCTATGTTGTTTATGTATTTTGTGAAGTCTATATAGTTTTGGTGGAACTGTGCGTGTGGATCTTAATGATCTAAATTCAGATTCACTAATATATTGTTTATCTAAGAGTTTTTTTTACTAATAAATTTGTTTGTTTTTTTGAAGCTGTTAGTTAGATCTTTTTTTACTAATTTATATGTACTATTGTTTGAAACCAATTCTAACATTTTGTCGATGTATTCAGTTCATGTGAGTAAAACGGTCTTGTTGCCCTTGTCTGCTTTTGTTACAATTATTTTAGGGTTGTTTTTTAAAAAAGCAATTACGGATGTAATCTAGCTGGATAGTAGATAAGCTTTCTTTATTACTAATTTTATTTTTTTTCCCTGTTGATGCAATTAGTAATGACATTTACACTGTTAACCCTAAGTAAATTTTTATCTACAGAGCCAGGTTTATTATTAATATGTATATGTTCCACAGATTTAATTAGTGGAAAAAATTTTAATTCTTTGAAAGAGTTTTCTATGCCAAATTTCGACCTTTCTCGTGGATACTAAGTGCGTAAGTTGGTATGAGTATGTCAGTCGTGTTTTGAATAAAGGATAGATTCAATAAATTTGATATGATGTGTGTGTTATTATTTAACCTATTTAATTTAATATTATGTCTAGATATCTGCTCCATATCAATAGAAGCTAAACCAACTGTAAATAATTTTAATTTTTTTATGTTTTCCTTTAATTTACAAAATGTGTTTTTAATTTCTATTGCGTTACATTTTAGTTAATAATGAATTGCTTGGATTTCTAAATTTAGAATGTTTTTTTTAATTTTTTTTTAATTTGATATTTTAATGATTTTTGAAAATACTTTTAATGGCTTGTGAATATTCTAAGTTGATGCTCGAAATGAGCCATACTTACAAAACAAATTAAATATTTTTGTACAGTTGACTAAACGAAAAGATTTTTTTAATTTTATTACAGGCTGTTTAAAAAAAATTTATACTCTGTATAACATTTGTTTTAGATAAAAACTCAAATTGTATACAACTTTGTAACCGGTCAAAAATAATATTTAATTATCACAAAATTATTTAACATACAATTTATACTAATTTCTTTACCAACGCATACTTTTAAAGATAAAATTTTTATATTATTTTAATGTTTTAATTAAAATTCTTAAAAATTTTGAAATAATGTTGTGATAATCAAATATTGTTTTTAACCTTTAAACAGTTCCATATAATGCTATTTTTATCTAAATACTTTAGGTCCCATTTTTAAAGCAGCTGGTAACATACAAACTAAAATTTAAAAAAACTTCTTGATTTAGGCATCTGTACCAGGATATTTTATTTGTTTTGTGGTCACATAGAGCGTTAAATTGAAGCTCTTATAGCCATTAAAAGTTTTCAAATATAATTAAAATTTGATTCTTCAAAAAAAAAAACTTTGCAGAATAAATAAACATTTTGGAAATATATTAGACTTTAGCAAATAATAAAAAATCTAAAAAAAGAACCGAAATTTTTTAAATGATGCCTTCAATTATTAATGGCCATGCGCATTAAATCATAAACATTTAATTCTTCAAAAAAATACCTTGCACCAGAAACATGAATAAACATTTTGGAAAATTTTAGCAAAAGTAGATATTAGGATATTGGTCCCGTCAGACAGCATGATGTCACTGACCTATTTTTTATCAGTGACCGCATGACCTCTTATCCTTTACAAGTGACCCATGACTACTTATCTCTTATCAATGACCTCTTATTTCTTATCAGCAACCTCTTATCTCTTATCAGTGACCTCGCGTTATCTTTTTCAGTGACCTTTGACCTAATATTTTTTACCTGTTTATCTATTTACCTATTCCTTCAGTTTACCTTTTTCCTTTTACCTGTATTTGGATTTTTTCCGAAAATTATTTTGCGATCGAGCTTCGAACCGCTGACTTAAATGAGTGTATTAGAAACTGATAAACTTACCACTGAGCCATAGAGAGTTTCTGATTAATAAAGTTAAGTAAATTAAATAATTTTAAAAATCCTTTTCTGACTGTGAATCCAACCGCCGAAATTATGTTAGAATTAGAAATCCACTGTTTTACCACTGAGCTAATGGTATATCCAAGTTTATTAGATGTATATATGAGAGGGAATGCAATTAGCAACCATATTTGCAGCAATGTTGGTTGCATAACATAAACACGTTCAACAAACACCATCTATTTAATCGGTAATTAATTAAAACATGTAATAATAATATAGTTAACCATACATACTGCAATGTTGGTTGCCAAACTTCGATATATAATTATAAACAAAGACAGCAGTGATAAATTTAATACATTAACAATTATTATAATGTTGTACGTCGTTTCGGTGTACGGGGGGCGAAAAATCGATTTTAAAATTCGACAAATTCTTGAAAGTTTCGATAACCCGGTACAATGCGTACGAGGTGTCGTATAGAAGATTGTGCTTTATGCCACAGCTGCAGTCGACCCTACCGATCAGGTAAGATCCACATTCTGCAGCAGATAATTTAAAGAAAAAACTCCCGGCTGGATGAGTTACCGCGAGGCGTTTAAAGTTTTTGTGAACGACGTATGGAAGGTATTGAAGGCCATCTTTCAAAGCAATTCAGAAGGAATGAACACTGATTTCTTTTATTTTGGATGTCCCAAGGACGTAGGAAGAAAATGGGTGGTGGTATTTATTCCAGCTTTGAAGGGGAATACGTAAAATGGCGTGGTATTATTGTTATCAACAATAAAGATAACTTATGTCTTCCCCGAGCTCTGGTGGTTGCAATTTCACACATCACCAAATCAAGTGACTTCTCCGAGATGCGCCGCAATACAGGCAAGATTCAAGACAAAGCAGCAGCCCAGTTGATGGAAAATGCGGGTGTTGCACTTCCCAATAATGGCGGATGTGGAATATCCGAGTTGCACAAATTCCAACAACATCTTGGACCAGAATTTAAATTAGTGGTGTATAAATATGGAGATAGAGGGCGCACAATAATATATGAGGGCAACTCAGGCTGTCAAAATTTTAATTTATTGTTCCGCGAATTCGGCAAAGAGTACAATTATTCATATTTTTATACGGTATTTGTTAGGTGTGCGACGAAGTTATAAGAAGGTTGTGGGTATTGCACACAATTCTCAATCTTTTGACGCTCAGTTTATATTAAAATTTGTGCTAGAAAAAACCAATATGGAACCAGACTTAATTATGCGAGGTAATAAAGTACTGATGATGTGGCTGGACAATGTGAATTTTATTGATTCACTTAATTATTTCCCCAGAGCGCTGTCTAAACTTTCCAAAGCATTTGATCTGGGAGATGAATTGAAAAAAAGGATACTTTCGACACCTATTTAACACCATGGAGAATATAAATTATGTTGGACCCTTGGCCGACATAAAATTCTATTGTCCGGACACGTTGCATTCGGAAGACGTAAGTTCCTCGAATGGTTAAAAACACGGAATTTGACATGCAGCGGGACTTGGTAGATTATTTCGTAACGATGAGCAAGAGTATCTGATTTGTCGTCAAATAACGGTTTGTTGCGATTTGCAAACTGACATGTAAGTTGTCCATGGTAATAGCAGCCGTGAAATTCAAAAAATTGCCGCGTTTCTTCATGCAGCATTACATGATTCTTGAAATCGGTATATGAAAAGTGCGGCTGATTTTTTACTTGTTAGTAGTAGTATCGAATCTCGAAAAATAGGTAAATTGGAGGAATAACAGAAAGCAGGTACAGAGGTGAAAAAAGAAATTTAAAAAAGTCAAAGGTCAAAGGTCACTGATGAGAAAAAAAACGGGGTCACTGATCTGATCCCAGTCTCAACCGTCGGACTACCTACTACTGTATCACAATGATCAAATGTGTAAACGTCCTGACTCGACACGCTCTTTTTGTTGACGTGAAAAGCTATGATCACGTATCCTTATTTCTCTAACAAATAATATATTCAATAATATATGAATGGTAATTTTATTTACTGGTTCCAGAAGGTGATTGGCTTGTCTCACGTCTCACCAACCATAACATCATTTATTATGACATTTTATTATATTCCTAGGAAGGTAAGTAAATTACTTACGTTCCGGTGTCAATTTAAATTTGATAAACAAACCTTGTACACAACTTACGATGAAAGTTACTATGAACGTAAGGTTTACTTACGTTGTTAGTAGCGGAAAAAATAATTTTTGGCCTCCTGAACAGTAATGTAAGATTTTTGGCGCGTGATGTAAAGAATGCGCGGGAATGCGTCAAACATTGCATAAAACACTAGGAACATACAGATATTTAGGAGAAATATTGTATTTATCATAATTAAGTTTATGTAACAAAATATTACTTTATATCAAATAACTATAAAATAGTGCTTGATTTAATTATTGAAAATTTTTATTTTCTATTTCATATTTTAGCTGTCACTACAATTAATTTTTATTAACAAATGTCGTATTTCCATAAATACCATAAATATTTCCACAAGCTTTATTTAATAAAACTGCAAAATAAAACTTGCCTCATTTGGATATAAATAACTACATCTTTACAGACACACGACCACAAAGCTACTGTAAATAACAAATAAAAATCTTTACGCTTATTTTTTATAACAAAATTTTAACTTTTATTCTTGATTTTAAAAATCAGTTGTAAAAGGCTCACGTCACTTATGTGAGTCAATTCTCTCATTACACCTCCATCGTCAGTGTTGCGTAGAGAATGCGGGGGGAAGAAATAATCTCACTTAAACTCTCTCATCACGTTTCAAATGGAACGCGTTATTTGAGTGAAGAAACTTAGTTGGGGTGAGAATCTCTGAGAATATGGGTGAAAGGAAAGCGGCTATTGATGGAAGTTTTAAATATTTCTGCATAAAGTTTAAAATAGGCATATTATAAACAAAATTACAAAAACGAGCTTAAATGTTAGAAAAAAATGTCTGCGATTTATTTATTTAAAAAATTATACAACAATTATTATTTACTTTATTTAATTATATTATTTGATCATTTTGAAACGAATTTTATTCAATAGACAGTAATGATGTATATTACTTACAAAAATATTACACAAGTAATGCATTATTCAATAGTTGTAGATTAAATAAGTAAGGCGCAGAGAAGGATACATTGTATGCAGTGTGCTCTTTCTAACACGTCGGACTGCTTGTAAAGTAGGGAGTGTCAGGTCTACAAAGGCCCCATACAAGGTCAGTAATAGAGAAATCAAAATAATCATATATCAAATAACAGTATCACATCAGTATTACATTATCCACGAGCCACCTTACATCATTCAATCACTACTAGACCTTACATGATTAATAATACTGTCAATATTTTGAAATATTAACAGTAATATTGATTCTGTAAGAGGCCTTATACAATTCACTGGTTTCTATTACCATCTTTCTACTTTAATAAACTTACAGGCGCTATTAAAAAAATGCTGGAAAACATTAAGTAATTAAATTGTATAAGTTTAAAAAAAATAAATGTTAAAATTAAGATTGATACTTTTTATATAAACTACAGATTTATAAATGAATAGGAAATGGTAATATTTTATTGATTAACATATAGCCCAAAAGTTTTGCTAAAAATTTAGCTGGTTTAATTAATTAACAGAAAACAAATCAATAATTTATTGTAGAATCAAAGAATTTCAAAAGGGGGTACTATGTTTAAACTTACCAAAATGGATGGTTACTGGTTTTGAAACAATTAAGAGAACGTGACTAATTAATGTAACTAAATAACTGTGATCTCACTGGCCAAGATATTTATTAATAAAGTCAGTGTAAGTAGCTATATGTATTATTTATTCATTTAAAATACTAAATATACCTAACAAACAACGAGTATCACAACGGCAATTTGGCAAAGCTCAAAATAACTAAGTTAAAAGTTTATTACCAATTATCCAAATCCACACCATTACAAGCGGTAACAACCAAATGCGTACAGTTGTTTCACTTTTTATGGGATCATCAGTCAGTGCACCTTAGTCACCTTAGTGATTTCCGCTTTTGCATTAAAACAAAATGAACCAAATAACGTGGTTAAGATATTTATTGTTGGGATAACTACGGTGTTTGACCTTATCAAGTAAGAATATTTGTTAAGGAACAAATATTTATTTTTTATTAGTTTTGATTTTATTTTATTTGGTTCAAGGTTATCATTTAATAAATAAATTGAATTAATTGCAATTAAAAAATTATCAGTGCACGCAACTTCATTATTATATTGGAGTCGAAGGATTTAGAATCTATAACACGTTAGAAGAATCTATAACATTTGAAAAACATTTCATTCCTAAATGCCTGCAATTCTAAAGACATAAGTTTTGCACAAAGAAACAACAAACATGGCAAACTGTGGAGCAATATATTATGCTGCTATGGAATTACAAAAATCTCCCCAAGTCGTGTGAACTTGGAAACCTGCCAAATAGTTTATTCAAAAGTATTTTAACATGTGGAGTACTGGATGAAGATATGAGACAAAGATAACTACAAAGTAGAGATAAATTTTCTAGTAATAAATTATTATGTGCCGATGGAAAATAAATTTTATCAACGTTGAATTGTTTTGATTATACATAGGGAATTGTTTTATTCAGTATTGTGGCTGATTAAGAAAACTGTGTATGTAGATTCTTACAATATATTTTTTTAGAAATCGATAACCAACAAATAATAATTAATATGCTATTTAAATTTCAATCTAATTTTTCTAGAATGGCACAATATCAAATCTTGGGGAATACAAAGCGTTTCCCCGGTATTTGATATTGTAATGGATATAGGAGAAAAAATGTAAAAAAAACTAATTTAAATTTATCGATGGATAAAATTAAAAAGAATTATGACATCGATTCTTCCATGTTTCCACAACTTAAAAAAAATATATTAAACTTTTTTTTAATAATTATACTTTTTTTTGATAAATCTTAACGACCAAAAAGTATTTAAAAATTTACAAAAAAGGCGATCATAATGTATTCTCTGATCAAAAGTTTTCTGCATCGTGCAACATATGTACTGCAAAACCTACAATTATGAATAATTAGAAAATGAAAAAGTTGTTGCCACTATTTTTTTTAAATTTTGGACTTAGTACATATGCATTGTCGGATAAGAATTATGTGCCTTTGACATATTCTTAATTTCTCGATTTTTGAAAAACTAGTGCAACAGATAAAAGATAAAAAACAAAAGCTGACAGAAAAAACATATTCAACTTAAAAAACGTTTGTCTATAATGGTTGATGTTGTTAACTAGGAATTGGGCACAATAAATGACGGAAATAATACTAGGAATTTATTTGCAAATTCAGATGTAGAAGACATTTTAGAAATTGATCTGAAACTTTTTAAAAATTTTCTACACTTTAAGTTATTGCACGTCGTAAACCAATTAATGTTGGTAAATTTGAAATATTTGTATTTAAAACTGCTGATTTGTTTGTAGAAAAATATAGTTGGCATTTTACCAACTGTACATAAAGTTCTTTTACATAGAAACAAAATTATAGAAAATTTTATATTTTTGGAAGTTACAATTATTGTTCGAGCTTTATCTCAAGAATCTCAAGAATGTATCCAATTTTCATATACGCCAGAGCACACCACTGTCGGACTTCATCAAGGGTGTCTACAAATAAGAACGTCACTCATTATTATAAATACTAATACTTCAGATTTTCTAATAAATTCATTAAGGATAGAAAAGCATCGAAATGTTGAAAATTACAGAAAAAGTAAAGAACGCTATTTTAGATTTAAATTAAAATTTAAGTTAAAACTATTATTAAAAGCATTTTTTTATAAAATAATTGAGAGCAAAATCTATTAATCAATCAAAACATGAATGTGATTCAAGTTATTCAAAAATTCTTTGCTTACCATTTTAAAAATACCCGTGTATGTTATATTGAGAATAAATAGATTTAATGTTATACCATGAAATAAATTATTTTTAATTATAATATCTCAACCTTTATCAGACTTCCTGTTTTATTTTCCACTCTCTACATTTAGATATATCAGTATCAGAAAAGATTTCCTGACATCAAAGTTGTAGGCAATAATATGCTTTGTACATTTTATTTCAAATAGGATAAACATACAATGCAAAAAATTGATAAGTAATTTAAAACAATGCGAAACTTTTTTCAATAATGCCTTAATTAGGATATGTTGAAAATGAGGTTGACTTTGACGCCTTCTGAGGGGAGTAGTTTTTGCGGTATAAAATATTTTCTCATATAAAATTTGTTGGGAATTCTAGAACCTACAAATTTTGTTTGAAGATTTTTTCTTGGAAAATTTTTCTAAAATATTTGTTCAAACATTTTTGAAAAAAGAAAATGAAAATCCAACCATAGCAGTTGAGATAAAAATCACCCTTATCTCATGACGCACAAGGGAATTATTGTGGATTTTTACGGTTCGGGACACAGGGGAGTAAATTAAAGCAATCCCATGAAACATTTGCATTCTAATCAATTTTGTAAATATACAAATTGACTTTAAGCAGTGGACACCGCTAATCGTAGTTGACCCAAAATCTACTTTTAACAACCAAGTTTGTTTAACAATCTTCAAAATGTATTTTTAAATTTTTTTAATTTCTTTAACATCTGTTAATATCGCACATTAATTTAATTAAAACCGTATAACTAAGACACTGGCTTTGATGCAGGAAATCTGCAAATTAACTAATATGTACGTAGATATTCGTTACTCAGTTTCACAATAAAAAATATTTTCAAACGCTTAGAGTGAACCAATCTCTCGAATAACGTAAGTTCAAATTTTTACGCCGGATCAATTGCATTTAAGTCATGCTAGATATTTCAAAACAATGAAGGGCTTTTAGTAATTTATCACCGGTGAATAATAGCCGTGTTTATTTTAGTCAGTTAAGGCACATAAAATGTAACGGTTAACTTTGAAACTGTAACGTTGAATTTAATAATTTTTCTGTTTATTTTGCGTTTTATCTGTAAAATGCCATTTTATATGTTTGCATTAATTGAACTACATATTTATATTAATTTATACTGATCGTTTAATGACTAGCAACAGAAATTTTTTTATTATTTTTAAACTACGTAATTTAATGCAGTGGGACTTTGCATAGTCCATAAATGGCGTCTTTTGATCAATTGTTTAAACATTTGATTAATTTGTCTTACTTTGCAAGTCTATAACTCATAAAGTATTTGTTAAATTAGAAAAAGAAGTGCTGCGCCGTAATACATGTTACAAATATGTTATGAAAAACATTTTATTGAATAATAACTCAATAGCGTAAACAAAAAAGATTTATTTCAAATAAATTGTCTTATATGCACTAAATTAGTGCATATAAGTAAATTACTCGAAGTGCTGTTTTTACCTATTGGCAAAGGCTGGTATTTTAGTTTGGTTTTGAAGTTACATTGTGAAGCCACACTTTCACAATATTTTACGAAGAAGGCCAAAGAAAGTTTTTGCACCTCTGAAACGAGTAATGCAGCCTAATTTATTGATAAATTATCATATCATTATCCGTAATGATAATAAGAAAAATTTTGCAAGTATTGAAACTAAAAGAAGCTTGGAAATAGACATTGAACAAAAAGTAATTGATGACGAGGCAGATTTACAAAATATGATAAATGCAATAATGGAAATATTACAAAGTACTAAAAGTATGGTACAAAATGATTATGTATGACGGGATGAGCAGAGCACGAACCCAATAACAAAATTATTAATCTATGGGCTATCTCAATATTGACCTTAGGCATATAAGTCTATTAAACTTTTTAAAAACAATTGAACAGGAAATTTAAAAATAATAAAATATGTGTGTGTTCCATTAATATTAATTAAAAAAAGTTAATATTACATCCGGCAAGATCAGAAGTTTTACTGTAAATTATGTTTGATATATAAGTAGCTGATAATGAACCTCACAACTTTTATATAAATATGTTTTGATAGTTTAGCAGATATAAACTAAACAATTAAAAACCAGCCACCCTGTATATTATTGTTTATGGACTTCTATATTTATCGCGTAATTAAATTGTATCAATTTGAAGATCCGCTGTTATGTATAGAATACAACACAAAATGCCATTTATTATTATGAAAGAAACTATTCAACAAAATTTGCTTTTACACATTTTTTGCGAAATCTGAACTATATAATAAAATAAATACATCATATTACTTTTTGGATATTGTTGGTGTTAAATTAATTACTTTGATCAATGTATTCAAAAATATAATTTTTAATATTGGCTACTAATTTCTTTACAATTTTAATTAAGGAGGAGTTTACAAGTTTTCAGTCGTTTCTGCGTTAATAAGCAGTATAAGAATCTCTCTTATATAGAAAGTAAGAAATATTAGGGTTCTCAGCGATGTGGTTTCCTTGTTTCAGATAATGGACGATTCCACCCCCTATTCCGTAGTTGCAAACTCGAATACATCAACCCACACCTACTAGTTACCTTCAGGAATGTTACCATACACGTAAGTGTTTATTTATTATGTTTATAGTTTTCTACGCCTTACTTAATAATTACATTCAGGCTAACAACATCGTTTAAACTTTAAATGTTTGAACAGTAAAATAGAGAAATGTTTCAGTTCTTATATTTATGTGAAGCCATCTCGAAAGCATCCAGCAGATATACGGTATTCCCAAGATTAATGTATTATTATTTATTATATATTTCTATTTTCATATATTTATTTATCAAATTATCTCGTTTTTATATACTTGAAATTTTACTTTATTATTAGTTTAAGGTGGGCAAATTAATAATCACGCGGCGACTTTTCATAGAGGAGTGCATAATTCTAAAATTTGAACAATGGGACAAAAATTACATATAAGCTATTTTATTTGGGTTACCCGATTACTATACCGGGTGGCAATTGAAACATATACGCACCCATATCATTTTATTCATGGATGTATTTAATGAAATTTTATGTGTTAAATACATCAAAATCTCCATTCAACCGAAAAAAAAATTGAAAGTTATATTTTCCAGTTTAACCGGAAATAACACGAATTTTGTAATATTAAATGCAACATCCGGTATATTTTTGCAATTTAATTTAATTTTTTTTAGGTAACATAACCTCATATTTTTTATTTCGAAAAAAAAAATTATAACTTTTTTTAATAATTGATTTAACCAAATATTTTTGTTGTTGTTTGATAGCAAAAAATCTACTTTTACGTAATGCCATGATACCAAGAGGGTTGTATTTGAAAAAATTAAGTTACAACCTAAATACTAACTACATATGTCATTTATAAATGCGCGCAAATCACTCAATTTGGAAAATTTTATTTTGTATTGTGCTTAGATGATTAATGAGATTATCTTGTTTCATTTAAAATAAGAAAAATAGCATTTTTAACGAAAATTTTTTTATTAAATAACATTTATAAATGAAACGGATGGGCGCGTACCTGTTTGAGATCTCACCTGGTATATAAACACCGGCACAACCGCATACCGCAACGTTAAGCAAATTAATTATATTAGATCGATATTTTAATATCTAACCAATAAAAACAAATTAAAAATGTCAAAAAGAAGAATTTTGAACTTACAAGAAAATTATGAAACTAACAAAATTTCAAATAAACCAATTTGTAGATCTCTAAAATCTACATTTCTGGTTTTTGTTTCATTAAAAAATCCATAATATAAAAAAGATAATAATTAATTACTTTTCTTTCATTAGGAGATAAAAAAATCAGTAGTTGCTGCTTTTAAGATGGTCAAATGCGGAAAACAAATCCTACGTGATCAGTGGCAGTCAGTGTCAAAACCCCGAAAAAGCAAAAATTTAAATAAAAATTAAATAAAATCGGGGAAAAGTTTTAGTATGTCTTGCAACCTCTAGTTTTAAATAGTCATAAAGGGTTTTACAACTTATTAAAACTCGACAAAATCGACCGCTTTTGATCTATTTGATCCTTGGTTATTTAAAAATGTTATATGCACAATAGTATTAATCAAAACAACTTATTAAAAATGTGTTAAAAGGGTACTGCAATAATTATTGATAATTTATATGTATTCCACAAAATTAATTAGTTTATCAAATTAACGTTACTTAAACGTGTTAACTCTTAGTATCTATTTAACTTAAAGTTCCCATATAACTTTTTTAATTGGATTGAGTGTCGTTTGTGCACTTACTTCATTATTGTTGGTAAAGTTTATTGGTTACACTTATGTTATAATATGCTTAACTGATTAAGGTCGTAACGACATAACCTATTATATGGGGTGTATAGTATAACAACATAACGTCAGGGGCGGGTTCTCTTTGAAGCGGTGGTTTTATGTGAATCCGCTCTCGCTAATAATGTAACTGTTGAAGACGGCAGGATGGGTGTTTCCTCATGGGGCCAGACTGCAGATTCGATGTCGAGAAGTTGGACTATACAAGCTTCTTGGGACTGCAAATCCGCAATGTCAGAATGGTGCATGGTCTGCAAAGTTGCCGTCATGTGTGCCGACTACTCTACTCACGAACTTTACAGGTAAAATATATAAATTTGCTCTTTGCTCAAATGTCCGAAAGACAATTATTTGTTTGTAAACTTAATATATAACATATAACCACTCACTGCCTTTATTAATAACGAATGTTACATATACATATTTTAAAAATATAGTAACTTTCATCTTTCAACATCTTTGCTTAGAACTACAAATTATACTATAACAAACCTGTAAACTTGTAATTGTTAATTATTACATATTTTATAATAAAAATTGGCTGATTATTATTGGAAGACTTAATTTTTATAATTAATACTAATAGATAAAACATTCTGTTTTCTAATTAAAAACTTTTCAGTAAAAAAACAACTTACTTCAAAATTTGAGCACAAGTCGTCATCTATAATTTCAGTTAAATAAACCGGTTAAAAAACTATTATCCACCATTTCAAACTCCACACAGTAAACGTTTGCAGTGCATAAGTAGTTTGAATGTGGCCAGTTATTATTAAGATACAGCAAATATACATTTAGCAGATACATAGATACTTTTGCATATAATTTATTTAAAAATAAATAATACGACAATTAAATATTTCTTTTATTTTAATATACTGTTGATATATCTATTGCAGATACATAATTTAAAGTTCGAATTTGTAGGCTGTAATATTATTTTATTATAATAGAAAGGTAAATAATGTTGCCAAACAATCAGGCTTTGCATAATCCGTGAAGTGTA